>MJUU01013444.1:116509-201544 GCA_002080025.1 Modiolus philippinarum | reverse complement strand
GGATGCTGCGGGCCTATTCTTCAGCCGGGACCGCGCACGGCGGAACTGAATCTTGAAAATGAACAGTTGTCTCAAATAATCGGCATTAGCTTGCCCTTGCTTTGATATTAAAGTATACGTCCACAACAATTTTGAAACATACAAGTCCTTTTTCAGACCTCCTGATTTTTTTGAAATTGAATGTTTACCAAATGAAAAGATTCGCCAATAAAATAAAAAATTCAAATTTATTCTACAATAATATTTTACTACATTTCTTGCGGCTTGAGAAATACAGACAAATGTTTTATGTTTACTGAGTGTCCTAATTTTTGACTTTAGTGGAACCTTAATTCAGGGTATTTTCTTTATGTATCGGTGTATCTAAATATATGACTGTACGAATAAAAAGAACCTGCTAAAGTGAAATTGGAATTTGTTACATTATTAGCTTACGGAAACTCCCCTAGACATATTATACAAATAAAGTGATATAAAACCCAATTCGTATATCCAAGTAATAGAACTAGACATTAGTTTTTATTCAGCATCAAGTATAGTTCTATCCAGACATTCATCAGCTTATTATGTGTTAACCAGGTAAAATATCTTTGTCGTGCAGTGTACACCTAACATTGTGTTGAATTGCGAAACAGGTAAAATATTTTTGTCGTGTAGTGTTACAAACATTAACGTTATTTTAATGCAGGTGCCAATATTCCTATGTTTAAAGTTAACAAAAGTCTTTGTTAAAATTGCTCCACTTTTAAAAATTAATTTGCAGCACAGAGAGGGTATATCAATTTATTTAAAGGTATACACAAGGTAATATCTTTATTAAGCAATTATTGGCTTGATGTCGAAAGTCTTAGGGACTAGCTCACATTGGTAGAAATAAATATACGATGTTTGGATTATTCTAAATAAATGAAAACAATAACGAGGTGTTGATGCGTGTTGTGATACTTTTATCCAGAACGAGAGAGAGAGAGTTACAATACACAAACCGTTGCCGGTTGATAAACACATGCACATGTAATGCGGAATTTACATCAGTATCAAAGATAACAAGTACAGTATACAAAGGGAATTAATTCTATTCAGTCTTACGATCTTTTGACTAAGTGACCATCATAACTAGAACCTAACATCCCTCGCCAACAAAAATCAAATACCATTTGATTCAGATGGTCAGTTAGTCTTATAGATGAGTAACTTAAATACATTATTAACAAATACACTTTCAGTAAATAGGAGCCATATGCAATTAATGTTAATGTTCCGACGGCAAGAATCAAAATTTTGGATGACACCAAAAGAGCCCTGTAACTCTCAAACTACAGACAAAATATTGCCAAAATAAACAGGTAATGTTTGGTATACATCTATCCAAGCATGCCTAAGCACTGATATACAATTCTTTTAACCGCAACTCCTAAACTTGAAAGGAAATTAAATGCATTATCTTACTTATAATACGACTTAATAATAGATCCCTATAAAGTACAAGAAATAGCTTAATGTGTCCAAAAAGTCCAAATGATAAAAACAAAAGTTCAGAAGTTCCGGGGAAAAATGAAACTGTTAAACCAAACAACTAATAAACTAGTAAACATAAGCAATTAGCTACCTCTGCCATGAAAAGTGAGTAAAGCAATTGCATCGTCTATTGTTTGGTACTGAACAGTTGACATATCCTGTGGTATACCGTCATTAATTGATAAATTTTTTGGATAAGATAAATGATGTATAACACGGTATTCTCCTTGCGTCTTTTTGGGAACCAAGCCTAAAGGGGATATTTGTAAATTTTCAAATGGAGGAGCCTCAAAAGGACCACCAACTCTGCCAGTGTCAACCTCTGTGAATATTTTTTGCCTCAAAATTTCAGGATTTTCAATGGCAGATTTCAGATTTTTACTGTATCTATATTTTCTTTCCCCTTGGTAAGGAATTTTAAACCCATGTTTGAAACCCTTAAGCAAAAATTCTTTTTCTTGTTTTTCATACCCTTGTAACCAATATTTCAATCTCTCCACATTGATCGGAGTTACAACAGTATCATTATTGGCTTGCCTTACTGCTGGTAGACTTGGATGTGGCTCTGGGCAATTGTTTACTTGCAGCACTAATGATCTGGGTATTTGTTGATTTACGTTCTTTTGGACATATGTGTCTGAAATGTGCTCCCCCACATTTTTCGCATACATGAGGGAATTGACAATTTGATCCCTTTTCACATTTACCTCTGTTGTTATTGTAGCTGTAGCAGTACAGGGACTTTGGTTTATTACCCCCTTCAAAAGGGGGTCTGTTTGGAAAGGGCTATCTAGGAATGGGCTTGCTAAATTTCCCACTTTGGTTAAGTTTCATAGCCAAGCCTTGATGCATAGCATCATTATAAAGTTCAGTATTGATCTGGTCCGATGGCAGGTTTACCCAGTTTGTTTCCCGCCATTGACGGAATGTCCTATCATAAGTGAATGCTGCAAAATCGCAGGAGCGTCGAGCTAAAGTTTGAATAGTATGGGCATATTTCATTAAAGGTCCTACTTCATGTGGGAATTTCTCACAGTAAATACTGACAAAAATATGGAAGGCTGATAGCCAGTGTGCCACCGATTCAAAACGATAACTGGGAGAATTNTGTTTCTCCAATGCAACTCCCCCTTCTGACTCAATCATTGTAAACCGCTGTTTTGTAAATTTGGTATTTATTAAACAACCTAAGTCTACATACTCATTTGCCCATATTTGAGCTTTGACTTTTGCACTTATTCCTAGTGCCAGAGGTTTTGAAATACTCTGTTTTGTCATACTGAAATTGTTAGCTGTAATGTTAGTACCTGTAGGAATATCATGCATGATTTGAAGTGCCGGTAACGGTTGGGATGAACTGCCAGTGAAAAAATTAGTTTGAAGTGCAGGTAAGTGTTGAGATGAACTTGCTAGAAGATTATTGTCCAAATATGATCCTGTATTGAAATGTTGTTTTGGTACAGAATATGTTGAATGTACACGGTTAGTTGTTGCAACTGGAAAATTATCATGAAGTGTCTGTGGTGTCATAACAGTTCCTGGAAATGACATGTTTGCTTGACTAGGTCTGCTTCCTTGAATTGACCACACTGATGCTGTGGTTGCATTAGTATTTGATGTCCTGACATTTATTACATTGTCTGTAGTGCTGGTTGTTGGTACTAGTACATCTTGTGTTGAAATTGTTGTGGTAGTATTGGTATTTGAAATGTTTGGAAATTTCAGGCCATGAGCAGATAGTGCTGCCATTACAGAGTTTGTGATTCCAGGCATGGCAGCTGCAATTACAGAGCTAGTTATGTCAGGTATGGCAGCCTGGATGTGTTCTTTTATTAAATTTTCGGTGCTGTGATCTGCTGGTATACTTGTATTGAAGGATGTTGGAGTGTCCGAAATTTGCTCAGTATTATTAGCCTCATTGGCATTTGATCTTGACTTTCGTTGTGATATTCGCCGTGACTTTCTAGGTGGGGCAGACATCACTCTTAACTGTAAAAATATAATAATGTAAAATATTACTCGTAGGTAAGAAAGGGCTAAAAATTCCTAAATGCCTACTAAATAGTATATTAACTATGCATCTTTCAAAGTGTTTGTGTGTGTGTGTGTTTTTCAAAGTTTTTTTTTAATTGTTCTGTTAGAATACTAGAATACTACTACGAACTAAACTATTTTCATTAGTAATTAAGTGACGTGAGAATAATGTCATGCTATAGTTATAATGTTAAATCATTAACTATTGGAAATCATGTATCCGAACATGGATACTATATAATGTTCTGTATCCGAGACATGGATACTTAATCGTATTCTGTATCCCAACATGGATAGCAAATTATATCCTATATCCGAACATGGATACAAGCTTACATTCTGTACCCCAACATGGATACTATCTCACATTCTGTATCCGAGAATGGATACTTAGCTTTCATCCTGTATCCGAACATGGATACTAGCATGCATTCTGTATCCGAACATGGATACTAAATTATATCATGCATATATCATATGGCTACTGTTCAAAATGTTTTGAGCAATTGAACCCTCGTAATCAGATAAAAATGTAAACCACTTATACATGTTATATCTGAAAATCAGTAAATTTATACTAATATTCTATTACTCCTATCTTTTTTTTTTTTTTTGAACCTGTTATTTTCTGTGATCTCCAGACTAGTAAATAATTAGCCTATTGATTGTTGACATTTAATGTCATGTACATATACTAGTAAAACAATATCAAATATGTACATGAAAACCTGCAAATACAAATAATCATTAAATTGTGCTTGTTTACCTTGCTTCGGAACAGTTATAACATATACTAACTATAGAACCCTATGGAATTATCACAAATTGTTAAACTAAAATACATAAGTTTATATGACAACTTCAACAATAACTAAAACTATTTAATTTGCTAGACATTTTTTGTTTTGTTTTTCTTCTTCTTTCGATGTACACAAAACACTAATTAAGGGACTGAATAATCGCGCCACGCACATTTCTGTAGTATCGGAGTAAACCCTGCTGATTGAAATGGACTCCGTCTACAAATATATTTACAGTGCTATTCTTCACCCATTTAGTTTTCCAGTAATATATGTTCGGAATGTCTTTCACTTGTTCCTTCAAATACCTATTGGCATAGTGTACTAATTCATTATACCTGATGGATGGACAGTGTCTTGTTTGCAGTCTCGGCAGCAGTTGCATTATTGTTACTTTAGAAACATTTTGCTGACTTAAATATTGTGTACACAAAGTAACTATTCTCAGAATTATTTCTTCGGCATAATTTTCATCTGAGCCTGGTGAGTCTAGATCATTCCCACCATACTGGACAATAAGGTGCTGAGGGGCTATTCTGATAATTTCATTTCTCCAGGCGACACAGTGATTGTTATTGTTGACACGTCCTCCTGATATCCCAAACGATACAGTGTGGCCATTGAATGCAAAGTTATTCAATGCCAGATTGTTTACATAATGGTTCAGTCTATTAATATGCGAGCTTCCTATCACTAAAATGTTAGCCATTATTTACAGGATTTTCGTTGACCTATTACCCGCAATGAACGTGTACGTTGCGCAACTCTTAATATTAACTTTTATTAATTACAATTCTCCATTTCTTAACGCAATAAAATGTACGAGTGTCTTTGGTAAGCTACAGTTCATTCATCAGCTGTTCATAGATTATGGTGAAGGACAGTTGTTACGTAATCACCGTGTGTGGTTCAGTCATCATTGAAAGACTTGTCTTGGGTTCTTTTACATTTTCGCGATCATAATGTTCTTAAATTTTTATGTATTACTTGACTAGCAACTGAGGAAAATATAACGAAAGGACTTATACCTGTCTATTACCTGAAAAACTATCCAAAATTTTCTAATTTTTTGATGATGTTGCTGGTACAAAACAAAATGGTAGAATTGTTTTCTGCGCAGTCGCAGTGATACATGTTTACATAATATTCTTAACCAAGCAAGGGATAACTCTGTCATCCTTAGTCAATTTAAAAACTATTTGATTTATCTCCCTTCCCTCACTTAAAATATAATCACCACGCTGGCCAAAAAATATTTTATAGACATAAATTAATCTTAACATCCCTGACATTTAACTATCTCATATTCTTCAACGGCAAAAATCCCTTAAATCTCTAAAATAAAACTATTTTGTATTCTCAAACGGTACAAACTGCCTTAAATGTCTAAAATTAAACTATTTCAAATTAACTCTCCAACAGCACAGATTGGCGTAAATTTCACGGATAAACTATCCCATATTCTCCAACGGCACAAAATTAATTTGCCTTAAATTTCTCATACTTAACCTATTCATATTCTCAGGTGTCTAAAGTTTCATTAATTTAACTATTTTGTATTCTCTCACACCACGAATTGCCTTAAATTTCTCGACTTAAAGCCATTTCATAAACTCCAGCGACAAAACTAAACTATCTTAATTTAAACTACTTCAGACTTTTCAAATTCGTAACTGTCGCGAAATATATTACTGACATGCTTTTCCTCCTCTGGACATGCATCCAAGACGCCATTTATGTTATACGCCACATACTTCCTTAAATTACTTCTAAATTATATTGCTATCTCATAACAAATAAAATATTTCTTAAACACTGTCACGGCAAATTAATCGGATTATGATAACTACCAATAAAATTACTTTTAATTTCTTGACTCTTTCCTTTATCCATTGATTTGTTGAATTGTTTGAACTTATTTTGCCAAAATAAACGCTTTTTATTTTTCAAGCTACCAACGGTATACATGGTATACAAGATATTTTCTTATCTCTCTACATAACAAATATCCCACCATAACAAATAGAATCAAATATCTCCAATTTCTTTACTATTGTCGTGATAATTATTATTATAAAACTATGGTCCAAATTCGGACCGGTAATGATCATTGTCGTTGAAATAATTTATAATGCCTTTCATTTTTAAATATATATTTTGTGATAAAACATATTTTACATTTCAACCAATATAAATTGCTTCATAACTGTAATAACATAAAATTTCATTCGACCTCTTTTTTTCTATATCTGAATATACGTGATTGCCATGACAAAAATATTCTTACCACAGATGCCTCATTTGTTTTCTTTTTTCTTCTTTGGTGGCTCACTCTCTGATGGACCTGCCAGATCATCAACATTTTAAGAAAGTCTTACTTCATGGCTAAAATGCACTAATTTACATATATTCTCTCTGTTATCTTCAATATTCCCCAATACAGTTCGCTCCTCCACATTTACATTTAACTCTTTTGCAATGTTTAATAACACTGTTTTGCTTAGTGTGCTTAGACATTTGCCTTTATAATTGCCCAGCTCTGGGTCATCCACCTCACGAAATTTTCTTAAAATATTTATCTGATCCATATTGGCAGTGTTGCCAGAACCACAAATTACTTTCAACTGATGACCGAACAAGAAACCGCGTTATCGTAATACTCGAGGCTCCCAAGGGTGAACTTCTATTAGCATTATAATTTGTATTTTTTTAACGTTTTTTTCCTTTATTTCAGTTTCGATACAAAAAATAATATTACCCTGTGCATATTGATGAGCATACATGAAAAAGGCAAAGGATTTCTTTGTTTTGAGTAATCAAGCAGTTTAAATCGTCGTGCTCCTCTAGGATTCTCACGGTCCCCACCTCCAGATCACATCCTTGTGGAAATCAATGATGGGCATTCGAAACAAAGTGGGGGTGGGTGGATTGGGTAGCACCAATTTTTTCATGCATACTTGTCGATGAGCTAGCAGATTCTTTCTGTTTTCTCACTTCCCAATCGGGGGTTTGCAACTGTACCATTTAATTTTGTTAATAATCAAATGTTTAAAGACTTCTTGAAGTTACACCTGCGAAATATATTACTGACATGCTTTTTCTCCTCTTGACATGCATCCAAGACGCCATGTTGTACGCCACATATTTCCATAAATTACTTTATTAAATTATATTGCTATATATCTCATAACAAATAACATATTTCTTAAACACCGTCATTGCATATTAATCGGATTATGATTATTACCAATAGAATTACTTTTAATTTCTTGACTCTTACCTTTATCCATTGATTAGCTGAATTGTTTGAACTTATTTTGCCAAAATAAGCGCTTTTTATTTTTCAAGCTACCAACGGTATACATGGTATACAAGATATTTTCTTATCTCTCTACATAACAAATATCCCACCATAACAAATAGAATTAAATATCTCCAAGTTCTTTATTATTGTCGTGATAATTATTATTATAAAACTATGGTCCAAATTCGGACCGGTAATGATCATTGTCGTTGAAATAATTTATAATCCCTTTCTTTTTTATATTTTGTGATAAAACATATTTTACATTTCAACCAATATAAAGGATGGGTTGCGATAAGGCCGTTTTCCGGCCCAACGTGGATATGAATAATATACGGTCAAAAGCTAAGACATATATCTGTATTAACTAATCAAATGATAAGATATTCAAACTGCGCATGCGCAGGTCATCTTACAACAATTTTTCACAGGTGTGAAAACCTAAATTTTCTATGGTCTACGTCGGAAAAACTTCTGGCAATTAGCCAATATGGCAAAGTTGTATTACTTTTGATAAATACTTATCATAAAATATACACAGCATCCAATTTATTGTATCAGCTTATTAAATGCGAAAGTAGATCACCGAAGCTGACTTTTATAAAAAGTTTAGAAATACTGTGGCAAGCATAATAATATAAATTAAAATAAACGTGGATACAACGATGCGAGACCCGCTTGATTGTCATAAACAACGCACGATTCATTATTATATATTATTAGATGATAAAAATATTAGTTTAGTTCGGTTTTCCTTTACTTGAAACCGAAAGTGGCCGAAATCGAGGACTGCTACAAGGAGACCCTATGAGTGTTTAACTGTAACTTAAAAATTGATTGTGTTTGTTTTTAGGAGGTATTTGAAAAAAACAGGTATAAAAGGTAAAAACGAATGGTAAACATCTTGAAAGGTTGACTTTTAGATATACATGTAGATAAAATAATTTTCACATGGAATGTCGTAGAAAGTAACTTTACATTGACATAACTCACGTGGTAGTTACACGATTTTGGAATAAAACAAGAAATGATGATTCATAGCTTATAGCATAAAATGTAAGAAAAGATCTCCAGTATGAGGACGTAATTCATTGGCCCAAATGATAGTTTTTAAATTCGTTTTAAACCTGAGTATTCCGACATCCTGTATAATCTGACACAGTCTTGTGGTCCCATAGTGTGTCGGATTAGACAGGTTCAACTGTATACATTTACCATGTACAAAACGGTAATTATTTCATTCCATCAGTATCACAACTGTGCGCCGGTACCTATAATTCTACAGATATTAAACAAGGTTTTCGATATTAATAAAGGGCCAGTTTAAATCGTCGTGCTCCTCTAGGAGTCTCGCCGTCCCCACCTCCAGATCACATCCTTGTGGAAATCAATGATGGACTTTCGAAACGAAGTGGGGGTGGGTGGGGTAACACCAATTTTTTCATGCATACTTGTCGATGGGCTAGCAGATTCTTTCTGTTTTCTCACTTACCAATCGGGGGTTTGCAACTGTACCATTTAATTTTGTGAATAATCAAATGTTTAAGACTTCTGGAAGCTACATCTGTCAATCTCCCTAGGTCTTAGAAATCAAAATGTCGTTTCACTAGTAACTGATATCTTTTAAATTCCGCTTTGAATTGTAACTGCCCGTAATCAATTGTTGCCAAGAACTCTTCGATCTGACAATCCTCGATGACGATGACCGCATGACATGTGTTGCAAACTATTTCCCGCCATCTGTTCATTTATCAGTCAATCGGAATACCTTCGGATATTTCCACCGTAACTCAAATTTGTTATTCACGCCCCAATAAATTGAAACAAACTTTCAGAGTAAATTTAACAAAAAGTCAAAACCTATTCAAATTCTTCGAAAGTGATTTCCCGTACCTGGTCGATAAACTACACAAGGACAATCGTTTTCACTTACTATAAATTGAGAGAAAGACATATAGTACTTACAAATGTCACTGGCGACAAAACTGTTCAATTTGTAAAAGCAATCAATTTATTTAGTTAGATTAAAATAGATCAATCAAACAAGTTTCTAATATTGTAACATTTCACTAACACTTTTCTATTATGTATTTAATAGTTTACGCATTTGGTTTTATTTTTACAAAGCTATATGGCTTTATATTGATATATTTTGTATATTTTGATAATACTTGTTCAATATACTAACAATTCTTGCCACGATATAGATGATTTATTGCCTAAGTTGGCGTAAAACATAAATGAATACCAAAAGATATTGCTATACAATGTATAAAGATTTAGAATAACGATGGTGGAGTACGAGATGATTTTGAAGACAATTATCGAAAATTATATTTGGACTCCAAAAGAAGTCTTTCCTGCATGTGCTTGAAGTTATTTAAAAATGTAGCAAAATAAGTCAAGGAAACCGATGTCGAGGTTTTATGACAAATGTCGCAAATTTTTTAAAGTCAGTGAACCATGCAATTCATGTCAAGTTCAATGATAAATCACAGACCGACATGTACCCATTAACATATATCGATACACCAAATACAGATGATCCATGTAGAAATAAACTTGAATGTATTCCTGTGTCCCACTATCTATGACTTCACTAAACCTTACAAACAAGGTAGCGGTCATCCTAAATAGAAGAGCGGTGATTATTAGAAAAGTCACTTAGTTTTTAAATGACCCATGAAATTTTATTGTTTTATATTATCAATTAATCATTTGAATTTCATGGAATGTTGTTGTAAACAAACGAAACTGGTCAATCGCATGACAATCAATAACTCAATTTATTAGATTTTTCACCGTTCTGAGAAGCGGATCCATAGTATTTTAGTCAATAGGTCACTTGTTAGGACATTTTGTCAGATTACGTCAAACATGTCGAAGTTACTTGTTTTCAAAATCTTGCCTCCCTAACAGAAGATAATGTTGAAAGTGGCATTGATGCTTCAATGAATATAATTTTTCGTTGTATGACAATGGAGACAGGTTAAGGATGTCACACAATAGTCTAAAATAGTTTAAGACTTCAACTTGCTCCAAGTAAAGACAAAAGTCTTCTTCTAGCGTCGTTGTTTTGTTTCTGGCGTCATTGTTTTCTGTGTTCTTGTTTTGGCCATGCCTTTGGACTTCGTTTTTTGTGGATTTCACTCCTTTGTTTCTTCGGTATTCTACTGCCGTTGTCTGTAACTGCCTTCATGCGAAACATCTGTTCGGGAACATATCTTACGATTTATATGGCAACGCATGGTCTGAGTGTCCTCATTTGCAGCTTAGCCGAACAATGAGAACCAAGTGACTATTGTTGGAAGGTTGAAGACAAAAATTACAATGGAAAACATGGCGTCTACTTTTCTCGAAGACATAATTTTTTCATGAAAGGGAAAACTAGCATTTTTAACTGCATGCGTGAGCAAAGAGCAAGGTCTACATATGCAGACTAATGTCAGGGTTGTGAATCCTGTAATGATGAAAACTGTTTGCTCTGGTTCTGAAACCAATGATTGGCCACTTTTGAAATGCAGATATGCAAATGTCTTATTGAAATAATAATCTCTTCAGTGGGAGCTAAGTAAAGTGTCCGGTTTTTACCTGTTATTTTCTGAAGGAGACAGGTTTAAACGCTGTCAGACTGCATCGGGTCTATAAAGTCATTGATTGTAGCTTGAATGGGTCGCCCTAAGACAAGCATGAGCCCCGATTCAAAAACAACACACGATGATCCAGAGGCATCAAAAACATTGTCCTTCCTCCATGACAATTACGTCATCGTAGGAGCTGGCAAGGCCCAAAACACCACATTTATCTGTAAAAGACACAACATTGACTGCTTAATGAAGGAGATGGGCATTAACAATTCATTTGGCAACCTTGCATACAAACTCTCCACACTACCAAGGGAGGATATACTAAACAATCACAAATCAGTATTGTCTTCCTTTGGTATCAGCTTGACTGAAGAGAAGAACAACCCTGCCTTGTATCTACTGGGTACCTAAATTACATAAATGTCCTTACAAACAGAGATACATTGCTTGCTGGGTCTGCCAAATGCACGACAAAACCCCTTTCTAGGCTCATCACTTCATTACTTACTGCAGTCAAAGATTGCCTCAAGATATGTAGTGATAAAGTATACTCAATTGTAGGTGTTTCCTGTTATCTTTTTTATTCTATCAACAAGTGGAGTGAATCAGATGTTGATTTTAAAAACTCAAAAGACTCATTAGAATATTTATCTTCAACTGAACTCGACCACTGCATTTGATTTTCTGCTATCTATACTACTCTTCCATAAGATAAACTAAAGTCAATTCTCCGGGATTTAATACATCAGTTAAGGATGAAAGAAGATATTCATATTTACTGATAGGTAAAGATGGGGCCTATTTTGTTAGACATCATACTGATTCACACAAAAAGTATACAGAGGAGTATGTCATCGCAATGCTGGAATTCTTTATTGATAGCATATTCGTAGAATTTGGAGGACAAGTTATCCAGCAGACAAAAGGGATACCTATGGGAACTAATTGTGCGCCACTTTTAGCAAATTTGTTTCTTTATTCGTATGAAGCCAGGTTCATACAAGGACTAGTTCAGAAAAGACATTACCGCCGTGCGCGGTCCCGGCTGAAGAATAGGCCCGCAGCATCCTCTGAGCTTGGAGTATGAGCCATCCTAACAGAGGACCCCGAGGGAACCCCGGGATATAGAAATAGGACCCAGTATCTCCGGCTTGCGGGGTGTGACCCCTCCTAAACGGAGGCTGACCCCGGGGGTCCCGGGATATAGAAATTGGACCCATTCCGTGGTTGTGCGGGATTAATACTTTCGGATGGGATGTAAACTCAGGTCCACGTGTTGGAAGAAATGCCACGCTTCCTGCACGTTAAAGAACCCTTGTAGTAAGCACTTTTTGGGGTCGTCCGTAGGTGATCGGCTACAAGGCTAAATTCCCCGCCCTTGACGATTTCACCCTACTTTTCCAGTGGCAATCAGAATTTCCCGTCCCATGGCCATTTCCATACCCCAAAGTGATTATTTATCGACAAACTTGTTCTCGTCTTGATATAGCTGAAATATTGCTGAGTAGACGTTAAACAATATTCAATCAATCAATCAATCAGAAAAGACATTAAGCTAGCCAAATCCTTTAGTTTCAGTTTCCGTTATATAGATGATGTTCGTTCATTAACCAATCCTCAATTTAAGGATAACCTTCATCTTATATACCCAAATGAACTCGAAATTAAAGATACCACTGATACACCATTATCAGCATCATACCTGGACCTATACCTCTACATTGACAACTCTAGACGTCTGAAAACAAAACTTTACGACAAGCGTGGTGATTTTGACTCTCCAATTGTGAACTTCCCGTTTTTGAGCAGTAAAATCCCAACATCTCCGGCATATGGTGTGTACAATTCACAACTCATTCGCTATTGCGCTGCCTGTAGTTTGTAAAGCGATTTTGTCAACAGAGCGAAATTACTGTCTTAAAACTTATATATCAAGGGTATGTTCAGTCACTGTTGCAATTGTCACTAAAGAAGTTTTACGGTCTTCACTACTATTTGACAGACCGTTACAATGTATCTTTTACACAAATGAGAAAAGATATCTTTGGGTAGATTCAGAGTTTGTTACCGGAGTAACTATTACAGACCGGGACAAAACCGGACTTTTCGCTGACAGTGTGACGGACGGGTGCCACGCGTGGAGCAGATCATGATTACGCTACCGGAGCACCTGATGATACCTCAATTTTTATAGGGATTCAAATTGCTAGTGCTTTAAGTGTGTTGCGTTCTTGTTCATTTTTGTTTTGTCTTTGTCATACTGTCTCAATTCGTGATATTTTTGAAGTGCCGTGATTGCCGTGATTTTGGATTTATGATTTTAGAATTCCAAAGTCCTGGTTCTTGCTTCGGTATTAATTTGCCGATCTGAAACTATTTTTAACATTCTAGGCGTTTCGGGTCTGTATGTGTTTTACATTTTATATGTTGTTTTAGATTTGACCTTTAAGATGTTATACCTTTTATTTGTTATCTGTTTTAAATTGCATTTTTAAGCCACAACAGTAAACGTTGAGGCTTATGGTTTTTCGGTATGTTCGTTCGTTTCTCCGCCCGTCACACCTCAGGTTAACATTTACATTTCAGGTGCTTTCTCGAAAGTACAAGTTTGATCTTTATAAATTTTGTTAACTAATTCATCATAAATAGTACAACATAATGTAGCATTTTCATTTTATCGACAAGATGCCATATAGAATATCTGTGTCATTTTCTTTTTCCTTCTCAAATTCATTGTTTAGATCTTTACCGTGTAAAAACTGTTTCTGTTCGTTAAATTTTACCTTTGTAACATTAATGTCAATCAGAGACTCCTACAATATCATTATGTTTGACTTTTGTTTCATTTTATTGTGTATTATAAAACTATTTGGTGATTTCCCTGTTAAATGTTAATTTGTTTTCATATTTATACCCCCGCGGGAGATATATAGTGTTCATGGTGTCCGTCCATCCGTTTTTGTAAAGTTGGTCCCCCAAGGGAACCCCGGGGTATAGAAATAGGACCTAGTATCTCCGGCTTGCGGGGTATGACCCCTCCTAAACGGGCCTGACTCCGAGGGTACCCCGGGATATAGAACTAGGACTCATTCCGTGGTTGTGCGGGATTAATAAATACACAACCCATCTTTCGGATGGGATGTAAACTCAGGTGCACGTGTTGGAAGAAATGCAACTTTTCCTGCACGTTAAAGAACCCTTGTAGCAAGCTCTTTTTGAGTGGTCCGTAGGTGATCGGCTACAAGGCTAAATTCCCCGCCCCTTTCAATTTCACCCTACTTTTCCAGTGGCATTCAGACTATCCCGTCCCATGACCCTTTCCATAGCTCAAAGTGATTATTTATTAACAAACTTGTTCTCGTCTTGATATAGCTGAAATATTGCTCAGTAGACGTTAAACAATATTCAATCAATCAATCAATCGTAAAGTTTGTTTCCACTGCTCCTGTTTGGAATTTCATGAAACTTATGCAGGAGATTAATTATATATTGTAGATGTGCAATATTTATTTTATTTACCAATACATGTAATTCCCCTTTTTAAGGTTGTTGACATGTATTGGACTTTGACATTTTAGCTCATTGCAACCATAAGGTGAGGACCTGGTATCAACCACTAATTGGAATTTCATGAAACTTATGCAGAGGCTTAATTACATATTGTAGATGTGCATTGTGCATCTTGTTTATCAATAATTCTTTTTATTCCAGATATTGGACATGTTTTGGACTTTGTCATTTTAGCTCATTGCAAACCATATGGTGACCACTTGGTATCCTCTACTCTTCTTAAACCACGAATTGGAATTTCATGAAACTTATGCAGTATCTTAAGATAGTTCGAGCCTAATAAAAATATCAGACAATTTTTTATTATTTAAGATATTTTGTAGGTCTTAGTCCATTGTTTCAAAAAATAAAATAAAAATGATATGTCACCGATAATCTTTTCCTGTTATCAGGCTTTGAAAGTCGGGCCAAATTCAGTATTTTTCAGCGATATTTACAAAGAATATATAGGGAACATATTTAAGAACATGCCTATTGTTTAGCTTTCATATGAAATAAGTATCAGATATATTTTTGTCATTTTTTGACATTTCAGAGGTATATACTTAAGCTTTATATTGAGGTTAAAAAATCTATATGTCACCGTTTGATTAAGAGAGATATTCTATTTAATTTATGAAATAGACAATATTTACGGGAAAAGGGAGCTAATTCGCGGGAAAGTGTATAACAATCTATTATGACGTCACAATGAAAAGGCCAAATAAAGAATATTCCGGCTTGAAAATCAAGTCGATTCCGCACCCGACTTTTGTTTCTCAAATGCGCCAATCGAATGCGCCGTGTATGAGTGTCGATCTACCTTAATTACTTATTGTAGATGTGCACTATGTATTTTGTTTTCAAATGAATCCATTTTTCCAGATATTTAAAAAACATTCAGAAAGTGGTGGGGGCGGGGGTATCCATGGCCTACTAGGCCACAGTAACTCTAGTTTATTAGTAAGTTGTTTTTTATATCCTTTAAAACGCTTTTTCCAACCCAGAGATTGTCATCCATTTGTGTTGGATTTTTTCCACCATTTGACATAGCTTTATCTCTCTTGTACATTAAATATTACCAAGTATGAAACGTTTTTCTCTCTTGCCATAAGATGGCAATGTACCATTTCTTCTTGAATAAAAGGGTTTCGACAACTTAAAATGCATTTGTAACAAAACTAGCTATGTCGCAATAATTTCGAAAAAAATAACAGTTGACAGTATTCAGGGATGGCGCTGAAATTGGAATTTATTTGGTTGCTAATGCGATATAAATCTTTAAGACTGTTTTTCTGGTTGTTTTGATCACATGCTTAGCCAAAAAAAAAAACCAAAAAAAAAACAGCAAAATATCTTCAAATACTATAAACTTCAGAAAATCTATTTGGTCCACCATTCTATACGATGCATATGACCCTTTTTTTGTTACCCCATTTCCATATTTAGTCAAATAAATCTATATTTCAAAGCATAACAATGTTTTTTATGTCTTTTTATTAAATTTTGAACGGTTTAATTTCATTTAGTTTGACTTATTACAATGCTGCCCCTTTTGACCCCCAATTTCGTACAATTTAGACCATTTTTAAATGTGTGCGATATGACCCTTTGTTAACTGACATTTTAACCTTTAATATGAGCCAATGAAATTCCATTATGGTTTTAGGTCATTTAAAATTTATAAAATGTCTACGCCGCTTGAAGGTTTATTTAAGAAATAGATTATTGTAAGCGGGCTCTATGCTAATAAGAACATGGTAAGACCTTATATTTTTCGATATTTTATACCGAGCGATAGCGAAGTATAAAATGAGGACAAATATAAGGTCTTACCATGTTCTAATTAACATAGAGCCCAATTGCAATAATCTATTTCGAATCTAGTATGGTTTAGAAATGTTCTGAAAATTTGAAGCGGTACTAGGAGGATGTTTTCAAATGCCATTTTGGTCGTAAATATTAAGCGAAATAGACCATGAAACAACATATCAAGCATATAAAAGTTGTAAAAAATGACTTTTATCCATTTTTTTTCATCAATAAGCCTTATTTACGGATAATTTTTTAAAAATGTGTTATTCCCGTTTGAACTATTTACGGTTGAGATTATGACGTCCGGTATTCGTATTGTGACGTCACCGAGGGCTTTATGCTTATTAGAACCCTGTAGTGTTTTCAAAGCGTTTGAAGGACGCCATATTAGAATTCATAATCTTTTATGAATCAAAGAATTGGTGTATATTGTAATATCATTGGTAGTTTAATAAGTCATGGTTGTTACCACTTTGGCAGTGCATAATTTTTTATAGGTTTTCTAAGATGAAAGTGAATCGTGTAATTTTAATGACAATTTTAAAGTTTTAATTTAACTGTAAATTTGATGGGTTTACTAATGATAACTTCATTTACTGTGGATTAATGAGATATGAATCCTTTTCATGGGAGATATAAAATTTACATTCTCAAGATAAAGTTTCACAGCGCTAATTTTTGAACTAGGACATTCCAATATTTCTGCACGATTTTTGTAATATCTCGAGCATTTTGCTCTTTCTAGATGTAAACCTTCAAATTCATAGGTGTTTAGTTACCTGTAACTTTGCTAGTATAAGTTTCCGTTGCAAAATCAGAGAGAAATTTATGAAATTCCATCTTTCTAAAACTTTCACTTTCGCGTCGGCATTGTTTAGCTTTTAACTTCCGGTTTACCAAAGTGAATGATTTTTGTATTATCAGACAAATAGTAACGATTTTAATTATTGTAAGATATCTGGGAATACAGTTTGGCCTCCGAAGATATGTTTTAATAAGTATATTTTACTTTACTTTGTTGAATTACTAAGAACTATATTTTAAGAGCGTAGGAATTTAGTGACATATTTGACGGCCGAATAAATAGTTGCCGGCTTTATATTTTTGAAAGTCTTAAGGCGGTCAAATTTGAAATATATTTTTCTTATCTTATTACAATTGTTTTGTACGCTGACCGGCCAGGGAGTTATGTTTTTTAAGATTGAATAAGCGAATTTTTGCTAGCTGCCGGCCGAGTATGAATTTGCCGGCCAGTTTCTGAGAGAATATAAGGCGGGAAGCGCAGAAAGATGGCATATCGCATCTGACTCTTGAAGAGGCAGCATATTCAAAAATTAGTACCTAGCCTAGAAACCAAAAGTTACAGTTGTCCAAACAATATTACTTATAAAAGACGAATTAATACATTTGAAAAAGTATTAACCAAAGAAGATATTTTTGAACAACTTATATCTAAAATAAGCATATCATGGTTTTCAATTTAATGTTACTGAAAATGTAAGCATACTTTTTGGAAGCTTAAAAAGAAAGACATAAGCGACTGATATTTACACAGTAATGGCGAGAGTAACTTCCACTTTGATTTCTTAAAGCTTTTCATATAGATTCTTAACTTGCCCACCACACCGACGACCCGCCTTATATTGAATCTTAACAGTTACAGTAATTATTATTTTTCGGGAAGAAAGGGGGGATAACATCTTGCGGTTATTTGATGTATTTATAAATTTATTGGATTAATTTGTATATGTACTCAGCATCAATACAATATTACAACCAGACGACTTTCTAATTTTAAAATGGCATAAAGAAAAGGAGCGTATACAGGAAACCATTCGCCCGCATATGACACTGGTGTCAGAAATGGGGATTTTTGAAATCTACAAAATCACAGCTTGGGATATTGAAACTTGAATTATGCACTTACGGAGCCTTGGTGTGGTGGAAAATAAATAAAAGAGTTTATTTACGTTGCCCATTTTTGTTATTCAGGGAAAAAAACTGCAGACGGATAAGATGACAGACACGCCTGACAGAGAAATCACATTTCGTATGAACCAGGACAGAGACTGTTTACCATAACGGAATGAATATGAAGATGCTAATGAGACTCTAGAAGATCAAGGACGACCCAAACATGACCGAGGCGAAGGTGACGCCCGGGGTAAGACTTTACGTAGACGGAACAAAAAAGGCCAGGGGGGATCAATACCATACTGCCATACAAGCTGTCAGTAAAACCAGAATCATACGACGGGGTAGAGAACTCTCATTTCGAAATTTTTGCAGAACTGGGTAGATGGTCTGTGTACGAAAAATTACTGGCTTTTGGAATGGCACTCAAGGGACCAGCCAGAACATTTGACATCAGCCTTTCAGTGACAGAAAGACAGACATATGACGCGTTAGTGGCAAGACTTGGTCAGCGATTTGACAGCTCTAGACAAAAGAGCAGATGGCTATCAAGACTTGAAACAAGAAAGAGGGGTCAGGGGGAGGCAGTTGCAGCATTAGTAGATGACTAAAGACAGATGGCACAAAGAGCGTACTCGGATTTGGATTGCAGAGCACAAGAACTATTGACTTTGAATCAGCTTTACAAGAGCATCCCTCCACAAATAAAATACCAGTGTACCAGCCAAGGCTGTGAGACAGTAACAGATGCAGTTGAAATTATCGAAGATACGAGGCAATAGTTGGCGACAGTATAGAGAGGAAGAGGTCAAGCATGGGAATGGTATTTGATGGTAGTTCCCCTACTCAGAACTCCGAGAATACAACGGAAAGTAGCATGAGAGATACAAATAGTAAACTTACGAGATTGGTGGACCGCCTAGAAGACAGAAGTAGCTAAACATACGTAGAGCGCAATAAATCAGGTTGAAACAACAGGAATTTAAGAAAGCCAATGGCGTGCCATTTTTGCGGCAAGACAGACCACTTGATCAAAAACCGTGTCAAATACTCCAAATGTAAAGAAGAATTTAGAGCCAAACAACAAGGCCAAGATCAAAACAAGTCAACGGGAAATAACCAGAAGACTAACTACTGAAGTACACCCACAGCTACGTATAGGAACCAGGGAAACTTCAACTCCCCACTGCCTGAGTAGACCGGGAACCAGTGGGTCATTTACGGTCAGATTATTAAAGAATTGGACAAATGGTGAACAATGGTGGAATTTATGATAATGGACTTTACACTGAGTCTAGAGGATTTATCGAAACTTTGCCACTAGGCCATATCCGAGTCCTGGTATTTAGATTTACCAGTTGTTTTTTTGTCCGCCCTATGTCACAAACATGTCCGCCCCATGTAACCAGTTTAATGACGTTGTAGGCTTTGTGACGTGACGTTTTCTATACTGTGACGTGTTGAAAAGTGGTCTGGTAAATCCTGATAACACAGCTCGGATATGGTCTATTGATGTTTTAATCGACAATGGGTCAACTTCAACTTTAACGAGTTATAATGTCTACAAAACAGTTACAGAGACTTTGAATGTATTTGAATTCATGCAAAATGCAGATTATAAAGTATATGATGTAAATGGGAAGGAATTGGAACTTCATGGGGTTTTACAGTGTGAACTCCGTCTCGGGAGCACCTCCTATAACTTTAAGTTTTTGGTATGCACCATAGACATAGATGGTTGCAGGTTCTGGGCACATACAACATGACAGTGTCCCACCGCAGCGGGAAGAAACACAACAATGCTGATGCTTTGAGCCGAGCACCAAGTAAAGTCTGCCGGAGACAAGATGGCCCTAGTACTGATCACAGTGGATTAGATTGTGACGAAGTGGACCACCCTGTTGAACGCCCATTCAAAGATAAAAAGGGAGATGAAATCGCCAATGACTTAGGTGAGATTGATTGTAAGGAAAACGAAACAAAGACAAGCAGTTGGCAATATTGACGGGGATGCATTGCATGAGGACTTAGGCACAGAAGTGCTACCTAACATTGGCCAAACTGGGCTTACAGTAGGAAAAACGAGGGCTCTTACAAGAAGTGAAATTCAAGAAGTGAAGAACAGCCACCAACTTGAAGGATGGGAACCAAGGACCAATAATGATTGCAAAAAGGAAGTAACAGGGAAAGACCTGCATGGGAAAGCATATCGGCAAGTTGTGCCTTTAAGGGCTCAATTGGACAGTTATATAATAAAGAACAGCATGTTATACAGAAGATGGGACTTTGCAGAGCATAATGGGTCCAAACTACAACTTGTTGTGCCATCAACCAAAAGACTAGAAGTCCTCCATTTTTGCCATGACTTGCCAACCTGGACGTCTTGAGAGAACTGTGGCACGAATAAAAGAAATTTTTTATTGGCCAAATATGACAGAATTTCTACGGAACTATTGTAGGGAGTGTTACAGATGTTTTGCGCGTAAGCCCAAGAATGAAAATAACAAATCACCGTTAACGACATATCAAGCAGGACTATGTTGACAATATATTTTGACAAGCATAAGATTTTATGGGACAAATATTTACAACATGTCATGATTGCATGTAGGTCTTCTGTCCATAAAAGCACATCAAAGACACCAACCACCATGGTATTTGGTCGAGAAATCACTTTGCCACTTCAAGCAGTAATTAGCGTTCAAGTTCGGACTCACAGGATGATGGCTTTCCACAAAATTTATGAATTTATTTCGCACTTAAAATGGAAATTCAATAAGGTGGTTGGATATTTCAAGCGAAATGCTGTAAGATAACTTAATCCTAGCAGTAAAAAAATGATGTATTAACTCAAAGGAGCCATTCTTCTGTCTTTCCAGAAATGTCATCAGTAGTCAAAACCAAATGTTGGCTGTGCCTTGAAACATTCTCCACCCATAAGGAGCTGAAGAACCACATTGCTTCGTCCAAGCATTCTGTCATGAGAGTTATCTGTCCTTGGTGTTTCGAAGATGAAAAAACCTACCGTACCATTGCAGAACTGCTTAAGCATGTAGAGAAAAGACACCAATACATCTCAGAGGAAACGAAAAAGGGAAAATTCTTTTCAGAGAGTAATGGTTTCTGGAAGGCCCTACGACCAGAAGATTATTTGAAGATTTGTAAGCCAACAGATTATGAGAGCACCCTGCCCATCGTGGGCCGCTAACTGGATAAAGTTAAGAGACCATCGTGAACCAGGGACCAATGGAAACATGGATGGGAACTAGTAAAGTAAAAGGACCAATGGAAACATGGAGGGGAAGTGGTAAAGTCAAGAGAGAATACACCGTGTAGATCGTACAGCCCAAGTAAACCGAGCCTCCCACACACAAAAATGAGTATTGTAAGCCTGGAGCTATCATCGAATGGACACACTGCTTATTTGATAGATGATGGAGCCACAGTAGGGATGTATGGTATAAGGCCATAATAAGTAAAGAAATCTTCAAAGATAGGAAATCATCCGTCAGCTTGCTTAGGTGCCTGCAAATGTGCAAGCTAGGAAGAGTCATACCAACTGATTTCAACACAATGATAAACGACACAGATGGACTTTGTAAGGCAGCCAGCAAGGAGCTTGGTATCCCGGAAAGATACATAGACCGGATATACCGTCAGATCGTCCTGTTCTCCGTGGCCGCAAAGAAAAGAAAGTTAGCTTGTCTGGCAGATGAACTCGGAATGGAAGATGATGTGGAAATAAGGGAACCAGAAGTTACAAGGCAGGAAAGTCCGAAGGAAACACCAAATGTGGACAAAATACTGGAGCACCATGACGATAAAGAACAGGTATCAGAGAAGCAAGTGGGGCCAGAAACGCAATCTCAAGTTGAGGAACCAACAACAGAGCATGAGCAAGAAGAAGTCTTAGTCACATCAGCTGAGGGAGTTTGTCGCATAACAGAAAGGGCAAAGAACCTCTTAGTGACGGGAGTTATGCCGCCGATGCCTCCAGCGAGAAGAGAGTGGTCCGAGGTCAGCCACGTAGAGATTGTTAGGCAAGTTGACCACAGTATATACTGGCCACCACAAGGATGGGAGAAGACGAAAAACTTAACAGCATGGACCTATACCGCCATGTCAATGGAAGTAACTAGAGTTACTCCTTGACCGATACTCTTTCCTCTCAGTACCAGGTATCGCCGTAGGAAAGACTGAGAAGAATCCGGCCGCGAAGATTAGGGTCTCCAATTATAACCCTCTGAAAGACATCTACTTAGGCAACATCAAAGAGGAACAGGCAGAAAAATGGAAAAAAAAATTTCAGGCAGCTCGGAACGGGGCAGACACTACAGCTGAGTCTCCTGGAGTCCTTGAGATAATTTCGCACGTACCTTTACGCCTCCACTTGGATCAGGAGCCAGCACCGTCAGAAAAATCATAAGAAACTTATAACAAAACTTTTATTATGACCTCAACTCGTATTTCTATTGCCTGAAAATAATGCGATGAATAAGGGACAATTTAGCACTCAAAGATGGACATAGTTTTACTTTTGTGACATTAATAGAGTTAATTGGTTTCTGCATGATATTATTACCCCCCCCCCCCCNGGGGTATAGAAATAGGACCTAGTATCTCCGGCTTGCGGGGTATGACCCCTCCTAAACGGGGCTGACCCCAAGGGAACATCATGATATAGAAATAGGACCCAGTCCGTGGTTGTGCGGGATGAACAAATACACAACCCATCTTTCGGATGGGATGCAAACTCAGGTCCACGTGTTGGCAGAAATGCCACGTCTCCTGCACGTTAAAGAACCCTTGTAGCAAGCTCTTTTTTTTTTTGAGTGGTCCGTAGATGATCGGCTACAAGGCTAAATTCCCCGCTCCTTTCGATTTCACCCTACTTTTCCACTGGCAGTCAGAATTTCCCGTCCCATGACCCTTTCCTTACCACAAAGAGATTAATTATTAACAAACTTGTTCTCGTCTTGATATAGCTGTAATATTGCTCAGTAGACGTTAAACAATACTCGTCTTGATATAGCTGTAATATTGCTCAGTAGAAGTTAAACAATATTTCATCAATCTGCATGATATGTATATGACCAGTCCTGGCTTCGCCTTTTCGTTTATTGCTAAGGGAGAATTCAGGACTTGGTAGGGGAGCGTGTAATATGATTGGTAGTTTAATAAGTCATGGTTGTTACCACTTTTGGCAGTGCATAATTTTTTTATAAGTTTTCTAAGATGAAAGTGAATTGTGTAATTTCAATAACAATTTTAAAGTTTTAATTTAACTAATAAGTTGATGCGTTTACTAATGATAACTTCATTAACCGTGGATTAATGAGATATGAATCAATTTCATACGAGATGTAGAATTTACATTCTCAAGATAAAGTTTCACGGCACTATTTTTTGAATTTGGACATTCCAATATTTCTGCACGATTTTTGTAATATCTCGAGCATTTGTAAACCTTCAACTTCATGCAAACAATGTAGGTGTTCAGTTACCTGTAATTGTCCTAGTATAAATTTTCGTTTCAAAAGCAGAGAGAAATTTATGAAATTCCATCTTTCTAAAACTCTCACTTTCACGTCGGCATTGTTTATCTTTTAACTTCCGGTTTACTAAAGTGAATGATTTTTGTATTATCAGACAAATAGTAACGATTTTAAGAGTTAACTTCCACTTTGATTTCCTAAAGCTTTTCATAAAGATTCTTACCTTGGAACCTTGTCATTTATACAGAATCAATTATATGCGATATCCCATCACACTGACGACTCGGCTTATATTGAATCTAACAGTTACAGTAATTGTATATTTTTCGGGAAGAAAGGAGGGCAAAATCTTGCTGTTAATTTGTGTATTTATAAATTGTTGATTTATGTGTAAATATACAACCAGACGACTTTCTAATTTAAAAATGGCATTAAGTAAAGGAGCGTATACAGGAGACCGCATATTACAATATGATTGATTGATTGATTGATTATTGTTTAACGTCTACTCAGTAATATTTCAGCTGTATCAAGACGAGAACAAGTTTGTTAATAAATAATCACTTTGGGGTATGGAAAGGGCCATGGGACGGGAAATTCTGACTGCTAATGGAAAAGTGGGGTGAATTCGAAAATGGCGGAGAATTTAGCCTTGTAGTCGATCACCTACGGACCACTCAAAAAAAGAGCTTGCTACAAGGGTTCTTTAACGTGCAGGAAGCGTGGTATTTCTTCCAACACGTGGACCTGAGTTTACATCCCATCCGAAAGATGGGTTGTGTATTTATTCAACCCGCACAACCACGGAATGGGTTCTATTTTTATATCCCGGGACCCTCGGGGTCAGCCCCCGTTTAGGAGGGGTCACACCCCGCAAGCCGGAGATACTATGTCCTATTTCTATATCCCGGGGTTCCCTCGGGGTCCTCTGTTAGGAAGACTCATACTCCAAGTTCAGAGGATGCTGCGGGCCTATTCATAAGCCGGGACCGTGCACGGCGGCATATTACATTATAAGGCTCTAGAAAAGCACTATGCTGCAGGAAAGTCATCCCTTTGTATCACCATCAGTAACTTTCGTGATAGGTAAGACGACTATATATTATATCTAGTAATTAAGAAATTTTGCTCTGATTCATTCCAGAGTAAGCAGTCGGATATTAAGTTGATAGCTGCTGACTCGAAATATGGTGTTTTGCGATTTCATGTAATTTTGCAATCTATTTGAGTTCTATAACATTTGTTCGCTCAAACCGTTCCTATTTTCAGATCATCATTACATAAAATGTCATTGAAACTTAATTATAATTCTTTTTTCCAAAGAGGTAGTGGTTGTTACAGTGACTTACTTGATAGAGCTCAGTTGCTTATAAATAGACTGCTTAAGCAAGGGTACGTTGCCAAAAACTGTAAGTCATCACTGCAGAAGTTTTGCGGTCGACGTCGCGGTCTTGTGGATAGGTGTTGGGTGTCTGTTTAACAGATGACAGCGGATCTTTTCCTCAACGACTAAAGTTTGTATTTCCTCTGTCGGATTTGGCTTTGCTACCGGGGTTGACTTGTTCAACACGGCGGGTGTCTTATTACAAACAGGAGATGCTTACTCTACCGATACACCTGATCTCACCCATGGTTTTTTATTGGATGCGTGTTGTTCATCCGTTTGTGTGTGTTTTTTTTTTTCGTTTTTCCTTTTTTGTCCTTTGCTCAAGTGGTGTCCTTGTTTCTTGGTGATTCCGATGTTGCCATTGTCCATGGATTGTTCGTTTTTCTGACTGATTGTTCGGTTCTCACTTACTTTATAAATAATAGAAAACATCTGGCAAATACCTGGGCAAATGCAGATCAGCTATATTTGTTAATCGCATACAATTAAAATCTTGTTTCTTTTTCATTTTTCAAAAAAGATGCAAAGCATGATGCAGATTATGGTCACCCCCTGCCGTTGATTTAAACTAAAATTTAAAATAAAAATGGATGATTTTGATTAGACTATTACTAATTTCCCTCATCTTGACGGCGATTTTCCTGTAGCTCTGTCATACGGTGTGTATATATCTGAGCTAATACAATTTCAGGTGTCTGTTCTACTCTTGATGACTTTATCGAACGTTATCTCACAGAAAGGTTACAGATTTCATAAATTGTTAAATTGTTAAACACAAAAGTTTTATAGAAGATATGAACATTTGATGTGACTCGCAAACAGCTATTTACTATAGGAATTTCAAACCTCGTTTTTACAGAAGTGTTGTTAAAATGTCAAAAAAGTCCAGAAAAGCTGGGAAGTAATTAACATTCTTTATGTTATAGGTGATATTGACAGGATATTCCTCAGTATGCCGTTTTTGGGATCCAATGACCTGGACTGGGTTGCACAAACGTCAATTAAAGTTAATTGATGTTTAAATTTTAAGTGTAAGTTAAATCCTTCACAAATTCAACCAAATAATTTACACTTAAAAATTTAAACGTCAATTAACTTTAATTGACGTTTGTGTTACCCAGTCCAGAAGATTTTACTGGTGCACTTGTCTCTCACTGATACTGCCAATGTCTACCGAAATCCATGATAATTCGGGAGATATAGAATTTGATTTTTCTATCGTAAGGCGAGTGTTCTGCAAGCTGACTAGGCTCCTTGAGCCAGCCAGAAGTTTAGCGGCGAGCACAACTTGATCCATCTTTCTAAACTCGTTTTTTTTATTCTCTCCTTCTCAAGATTATGGTCTTCCAGTTAGTAGTCTACCTATATTGAGTTTTATTTGTATGTTTATTATACTATAGAGAGACAGGAAAAGAAAGGGGAGGTATGAGTTCCCATAAACATATTATACCCTACCGCTAGCTCTTGCTAGTGCCGGTACTAAATCTGGCTTTCCCAAGTGTATTAATTGTATATTAAAATATAAAAATATATAAAAATATTATAAAAATATAAACTCAGGCCTGCCTTCTCTCGTCATATCCATCTTTTTCTCCGTATTTAGCCCGGTAGTCCCCTAGTCGAAGGCCATATAGGCCGAAACGTTGGGCAGTCTTCCCTCCCTCTCTTTCCATTTTTTGTCATTTTTATGTGTTTTTTAATTTGTACACTTTGTGTTTTTTTTTATCTTTTAATAGTGGCTAACTATACCATTTTATTTTGTTTTATTAATTGTATATGTTTGTCTTTTGTCTTTTTATTTGTTCTCTTGTGCAGCTCCCTGTTTGTAACCTTTGGCCATTGTAAGTGTTTCTTGTTATCTTCTCCATATTAATTAAAACGTTTTTTTGAAATGAATATATTTTTGGGCCAAGAAATTTAAATACAGTCGAATTTCGATGGTTCGAACATCCGAAGGACCGAAGTTGGAGTGAGAGGGATGTTCGAGCTATCGGGCCGAACTAAGTTTAAACTTTGAACAAAGGGACAAGTGAAAAGGTTCGAGACATCCGTGTTGTTCCTTTAAATTAAATAAAATATTTGTTAACGTTCAAAATGTTTTGAATAAAAATAATTTGGACCAGAAAATTGCAGAATAATACCATTGAGCCACCTTAAGTGTTGAATGTAGCCATTCGATAAATTACGTCTCTTCAGTGCAGATACGGATAAACATAATTTTAATTAATGAAGCAAGATAGAAATGGAGCAACGCTCTTTTTGACTACTATCTTGCATCTAAAGGATAATACACAAAGATAAGTTCAGAAAGTTGAATCATCTTACACACAAATATAAAACAATGAAAAAAGCCAGTCAGTTTTTGCATAAAAACAATGAACAATTTTTAAAAGTATAACGTCTTAATTCAGATATTATTTTCATCCACTATCTCGACATACTCCGGAATTGTTTTCGCATCCACTATCTCGATATATTCTGGTATGTTTTTACGTTTTTCAACTGGGCTGTAATTTTGGACATCTGATCTCTTTTGCATGTCAGCATATGTCATGTGAGTGGTGGATTCTTCTGTCATTTTCTTGTTTAATCGTCTGAAAATATACATTTGAAATGACAAATTTAGCGGCGTAATATCTAAAAATACATGTACAGGTGATGAATTTTTGGAAAAAAAAACACAAGAAAAGGCAAGTTCAAACAAAACTTCGAAGAACAAGATGACATATAATAAACTTATTTGTTGTATGAAATAAAAGGGACAACAGGAAACACTTACAATGGCTGAAAATTATAATTACATGCTACAATACGCTAGGGAAATAATACATAGGAAAAACACAAATAAGACAAAAAACAAACGTCAACAACTATAGGAACTCGGGACAGCCAGACTTGGTACCGGCACTAGCAAAAGCCAGCGGTAGGGTGAAACCGGTTTATGGGTACCCAAACCTCCCCTTTATCTGTCCCGTTTCCCTATAGTATAGTAAACATACGAATAAAACCCAATACAGGTAGACTACTAACTCCATGACCACAATCTTGAAAGGAGAGAATATGACAATACGTAATTTTGAAAGATGGGTCAAGGGTTGTTCGCCGCTAATCTGCCGGCTAGCTAAAGGAGCCGAGTCTGCTGGTAGAACACTGTCGCACTACGGAAGAAAGGCCAAAATAAACACTTGGACAAAAGAACAAAATAATTAAACAAGAAATAAAATAAAATTTGTTTAACGTCTCCGATATCTTAGTTCTGACAAAGGCGTACCTGCTTTGAAACATAAGAGGTCGTTAATTGCATGTTGGATGGGACTTCTGAATTAAAAATCCTAGCAACTTCCTGTGTACAAAGTTCAATTCTTTAACGATTGCTGTGACAATATACGATTTTGAAACTTCAATTCACCAAAAAGCTGGCAGCACGTGGGCCTTAACTAGTGGTACAACAAGGTAAAATTTGTTTATATCAACGCTTCCGATGAACAGATATCTCACTTTTCGATTATTAGATAACAGAGTCACTTAAATAAACAATGAAAGGATATAGAGTAAATGCACATAAGACAAGGTCTGAGCCCGTTTTAACTTTTCAATCTGGAACAACTCAAAAAACCTTTTGCTGTACGATTATTTGTAATATAGTGAAGATATTAACGTCATGGTCAACAAGATATTCAATGGTATTCATATCATTTTATTTATTATACAATTATTGTATAAATATTTGCCTGTTTTTGGTTATACACCCCTACTGTTGAGTAAAACAAATTACTTTGAAGCGGATATATGTTAATTTTAAAAGGGTGAAGTTTGTTAATGATTAAAGATTTTAGTCTATAAAATCTAAGGTTAAGGCACCTTGTAAAACGAATAAATTATTGTATGCCGTTGAGGCTTTAAAGAATCAATAAAGCACTAATGAAAGCATTTGATAGGTTTCTGACGTATTTAAGCCGACGTTATCATATTAAAATAGATTTGTCATTTTGAAAAGACCTTGTCGTAAAAAGTATGTACTTCTGACCAACCCTATAAGACCCTCGTATTTTCCCGTAGTTTTTAGTGTTTAAATGTTGTGTTCCACGGAGTAATAAGGACTGGACCAACATTGGTAATTCCCGTGAAGCGACTGCAATATATCATTCCTTTTAAGTTGAGTAAAATTCGCTCCAACTGTTTCAGATGAGACAATAAAAAACGGAGTACGTTATGACTTGCCAATATATTTAAATATACTTGCCAATATATTTTATATTATAGGGAAACAGAGAAAGGGGAGGTTTGGGTACCCATAAACCGGTTTAACCCTACCGCTGGCTTTTGCCAAAGCCGGTACCAAGTCCGGCTGTCCCGAGTTCCTATCGTTGTTTACGTTTGTCTTTTGTATTTTTATTGTGGGTTTTTTGTGTGCAGTTCCTATTTACTTTGTGGCATTTGGCTGTTTTTCGGCCATTGTAGGTGTTTCCTGTATCTTTTTTATTCTATTTTGCCAATATATTTGAAAGAGTTCTTCAAGACAAGTACTATACAGAATCTTTATACGTTTCACATCAAAATATACAATTCATCTTGAAATTTACGTTTATTCATAAAAGCAGAAGTGTAATTGATCGACCTATTTCAATATGATAAGGAGAGATTTTAGAAATTGAAATAATATGTACCTTGAAATATGATATCTACCCATATAACAATGCATATACAGGTACATATTATATAACGATTTAAGTATTTTTAGGCTTTTTTGGACACGTAACAGGGAAGGTAAAGTCAAACTATGTGCGCGTTTTGAAAAGAGTATTTCCTTATCAATGGAATGCGTAAACATCGCGTCGTGTATGCAAAAAGCCAGTTCAAAACCTAAAAAAGGTTTGGTTTTAATGAAAGATCATGTTACGACTGTCTTCATCTTGAGAATGAATATGTATTTTTTTCTGTAGTAACAATATAGGTGCGACTCTTGAGAAGTTATTATTACTTTAAACAGTATTGATTTTATTACAGTAATAATTGCTTTATTGGTTGTCGTATCTGTTACAGTGGTTACAGGTTTGCAAATTTAGATTGATTGATTGAATATTGTTTAACGTCTACTCAGCAATATTTCAGCTATATCAAGACGAGAACAAGTTTGTTGATAAATAATCACTTTGGGGCATGGAAAGGGCCATGGGACAGGAAATTCTGACTGCCACTGGAAAGTAGGGTGAAATCGAAAAAGGGGGGGGATTTAGCCTTGTAGCCGATCACCTACGGACCACTCAAAAAAGAGCTTGCTACAAGGGTTCTTTAACGTGCAGTAAGCGTGGCATTTCTTCCAACACGTGGACCGAAGTTTACATCCCATCCGAAAGATGTGTTGTGTATTTATTAATCCCGCACAACCACGGAATGGGTCCTATTTCTAAATCCCGGGGTTCCCTCGGGGTCAGTCCCGTTTAGGAGGGGTCATACCCCGCAAGCCGGATATACTAGGTCCTATTTCTATATCCGGGGTTCCCTCGGGTCCTCTGTTAGAAAAACTCGTACTCCAAGCTCGGAGGATGCTGTGGGCCTATTCATAAGCCGGGACCGAGCACGGCGGTACAAATTTAGAACCAGTAGGTCTATTTTCCTGTCTACATGATTCCAGTTGCAGATCCAAATTTAATTGAAATTAGATATACCGACTGTCCCTTACAGTCACTGCATGGTAGATCTAAGAACACCCATTTTACTTTCTGTTTCGATAATTCGATCATTCCTTGGTTTTTATCATAAAGCTTAAATGTTATTCAAAATCATGTTGAATGGATTTTGATTGGTTGATGTCAAAGGTCATAGAACGGAAAGCAAAATGGTATGTTGTAAGATCTCCCATGCAGTGAATGTAAAGAACGATTGGTAGATCTAATTTTAATAAGATTGTACAGATCCACAATGGTATTTCCGTACCAGTCGTCCAGTACATCAATTAAAATTGATTTGTTGAAATGTTGTACTTCATAAAAGTTAACGATGTGTATGACAACCGATGCACTTCCTGTTCGGTAATTTTTTTTTTTTTTTTTTTTTTTTTTGTCAGACGTATTTTGTGTTCTAAAATAACTCGCAGTAATACGAGTTGAATTAGAAAGATAGTTTCATAATGTAACATTTATTTCAGTTCACTATTTCAATGGAAATCTGTTTTAAAAGCTGTTGAGAACCTTTTTCTTCTAGGAAAAAATATTTCCCCTTTAAGTAATGTTTCCTCGTGCACATGTTTTCTCGACACGTGTAGTGGATGATTTTATCACAACTGAGCAATCAGTAGTAGACGGGATTTGATATTGTTTGGCCATTTTGATCTCATTACTGTCTTGACAGGCTTTACACCACTTTTAAAAGAAAAAGTAAGAGATTCAGTTGTATTCAAGATAATTGCGGACAAGGACGATGAAGACGTGTTGAGATTGCCATGATAAGATACATTAAAGTGTTAAGACAAGTGTAAGTCTTATCAAGACTCGTTGAGATTTCTTGTTTAACCTGATAAGATTGTGTAAAGGAATTCCAAGACAAGTTCCTGTTCCTAGTAATAGGCCACACTTGAAAATGAATGAACTAAAAATAAAATAGGATATAAATAAATTCTTCAATAACATATTTGTACCGCGATTTTAATATTAACTACTAAAATGTTTTTTTAATTCGACACTGTGTCAAGGAAGGGTATTTTTCAATAATTGGAAGGTTTTCTATGTTGTTTTTATATAATTTGAATATAACTTCTTCCCTAAGCCATCCGCTGGGTTAGATTTTCTTGAAAGTTGGAACTATAAAGTTTGCGTAATTCTTTATTAGTGCACGTGATGAAACACATAATTGGAAATAACACATGACATTTGGATGATCTTATGTTCTCAACTCCGTATGTTCAAGAAGATCTTTTATCTTTTTAGAATTGAACCTGATTCAACCAACTCTTGGTGTAAATAACCAATAGTTGAATAAAATGGAGCAAGCGAGAAAGTTCAGACCATTTTAATGCACAGCTCAGCTGTGATATAACAACCTAAGTTATACTGCACTGTAAATGCCAAAAACCTGAAGTTCAAGGTTGCTGATTGCATTGCTGCTTCGAATTTTCATATGTACATACAAATGCTCAATAAAATTTTAATTAAATACAGACAACATACAAGTTCCGAAATCAAACAAAATATACCGTATGACACCTTAATACAATACAGATGATACAAACGATTATATAAAGTTTACAACTACTGTTAGCTTTTTTTAAAAAGGATGCTGGGTAATCCTTGGTATAACCAAAAACCTGACAAAATTTCAAATTGGACTCGCCAATAGATATGCAAATCGGTAATATGATCGTGAGCATGGCATACAGGCTTAAAATTTCATTAAATATATAATAAATATATCCGACATTTTATAAAAGTCTACATTAGTGATAATTTTCATTCTTGTCGAATTTCAAGTTGAGCATGTTTTACCTCTCGCTATCGAAATAAGTAAAGCTAACTAAACGGCTACGGCAAAAATTAAAAAAAATATATGGTCTTCTTGCCAGATAACTCACAATGAAATAGTAGCCTTGGATACAGGTGTTAAGGCTCAGGTACACGTATTTATTAGTGATTATTTATCAACAAACTTGTTCTCGTCTTGATATAGCTGAAATATTGCTGAGTAGACGTTAAACAATATTCAATCAATCAATCAATCAATCAATTGTTTATTAGCACAATCAACACACATGTCACTCGCTAGGTAGGGTCATAAATCACTCTTGGGTCACAAATGTTCACGAGGGTAATTTTAATGCAGAAGTTGTCAATATCAGCAACTTCACACGAGGAAAGTGATTTTAATTAATTTTTAATAAAAACACGTATTGATGTGGGAAAAAAAAATAAATAAATAAAACATCATACAAATTTAGTTTTTTTTTTTTGTTTTTGTTTTTTTTGTTTTTTTTTGTTGTTTTTTTTTTTTGTCAAAGTCTTATGATATAATAAAAATGATGCTATCAATAACTATTCAAATATTTTATCAGCATCATACTCAGAATCCATTGTTTTCAATAAAGTTTGTACAAAAAAAAGACAATAAATATACATGTCTAGTTGGCAATAATTCACATTCTACACTGCCTAGTTACATTTTTGAAAAAGAAGAAGACTAGCATATCATACATTCAAAAAGACGAAAGGGACAAGAATTGAGTTCGGTATAGATGCATAAATTTGTAAGAGTTTTATCAGACTGTAAAATGATTTAGACATATTTCCAAATGGTAAAGACCAGTCGGGGGGGGGGGGGGTTNGGGGGGGGTATGGTCCGAGACTTGGATGCCTCTTTTATTTGAATCTATATTTGTTTCGTGTAGATTTTTTGCCAAAAATGCCTTGAACGAAATCTTATCGACTTTTTCTTATGTCTTGTTCCGAAAGCAGGTATACCATTCGTTGGATCTTTCTGATGGAGTATCTGACCGTAAAGAGAATGAACTGTCTGTGACTTACCAGAGCCTTACCAAAAGCACATGACAGGTCCCGCGTTTAAACAGATAGGATATGAGGGGATAAAAGGTTGTACTGTTCCAAATTCTTCATGCGATTAACAAAATTAGACTTTTCTATGTTAACCAAATGGAACTTCTTAACATCTGATTCAGTGAAACTTCTATTTCTTCAAAACTTTTATGGGTGGAATAACTTATACATGTATTTTCCATAAACACAATATCCAATTTTGCATAATGACTTTACATGGCCTTGTATCAAGTATAAAGTAAATCTTGACATCAAGGATATTGGCAGGACTCATCCTATTGGTACAGCAAGAGATGGTAAAATATCTATCATAGCTAGATTTTTGTCTTATAGACAGCGACAAATAGTGTTTTCAAATAAAAAGAAACTAAAGGGTAACACAGACAAAATGTTCATCTGTGAAAATCTAACAAATCATAGATATGGTCTGCTTCAACACTTAAACACTCTCAGGAAAAACAGGCAAATTGACTCATACTGGACCCATGATGGTACTGTAGTTGTGAAGAGGTATAATGACAGTAGAGTAAAAGCTGTCTATACTATTGATGAGATTGATGAACTTGTACATTCATGATCTGATTGACTAACTCATTCAGAAACATCAAATACTTGCTAGACATTCTTCTGTAAATTTATATAACTTCAAAGCATCAAATTAAAATATTATTTATTACCTTAAACAAAGTTCTTAGTGCATCCTTGCGAGTATGTGTGGGGCTGTCTGGATAGCTTGAAACCAGTGCCATAAGTTGCTGCTGTCTAGCCACCCTCACACAGCTCGCAATGATATAACAAATTTGGTATCTGTGATGCTTGTACTAGTAGTATAAAAAAAATACAAATGTAATTGTGAGAGAGTCTGTGTGATTTGGAGTATCCTTGTGATTATGTGTGTGAGTATAAATGTGGAATATCTTGGTTAGTATGTGTGAGTGTAAGTGTTGAGTATCCTTGTGAGTATGTGTGTGAGTATAAATGTGGAGTATCCTGGTGAGTATGTGTGAGTATAAGTGTTGAGTATCCTTGTGAGTATGTGTGTCAGTATAAATGTGGAGTATCCTGATGAGAAAGTGTGATAATGATATAATGATATCAGTAATATATAAAATTACAAAATGTAATTGTGAAAGAATATAACTCTCATAGCTCACGTTTTTCCACAAACTTGATAATATACTTTGTTGTTTTTGTTCTCTTTATATATACATATCATTAATTCCGAATCATCCCAAGCATGATCAAGTATCATACTTTCTTCTTATAAAATATAATTCATCTTTAATAACAACAACGAAAACCTGAAATGTTATTGTTTTGCTTTGTTTACAATCTTCCGTAATCATATGACGGATATTTTTTGTTTACAAACTTTAGCCATCATGTGACCAAAATCGTATTTATAAGTTTTGGCCATCATGTGACCAATTAACCCAACGTGCGATTGCTGTCAAATTATATGTCCATTACACAATCAATACTTGATAAAATATTGTTATAAATAGGAAACATAGTTAATACTATGCTAGTATTATTAAATTACTTTTTTTTCTCTCATCTTTACTCTTAGCCACAGTTTGTTTTCTTTTTTTTCAATTGATGCTTCGACATAAATCCAGGTAAAAAATAAAATGACAGGCTTTGATTTAACAATATACACCTGTAGTCTGTTGTCAGTAAATCTGAATAATGAAATCCCTTTATCAATACATGTACCTCGCTAAATCATGATGATCTATTTTTTTATTATTCACTTTTTCCGTACCCTTACACCATAACGTCAATGAAAAGGGTAACTGTTATCTATAATTGTATATATACATGGTGAATTTTGTGTTCTGTGTTAACAATGAGAAATTACCGATGTGACCATTTAAACTTTGTTTGGAAGTTGTGTATGGTTATGCATAGATTATCTAATGTGATATTGTCCAATTTTATACATGTATTAGTTTTCGTTCTTGATAATGGGTAATGATGCTTTAGCACACAGAATTGCTATTGGACTTTTTTATCACAAAATAAGTAGTTTTTGCTGTAAGGAAATTCGAATTGTATATTTTGATATAATAAATATTATATACTGGCTGAAGAAAATGAAAGTTAAATTGTCTTGCGTTTTTGGGGCATTTTCAGATCTATATTTAGTTTGATTTCGTTTTGTTTTGTTTTTGTAATTCTTTTACTACTATGTGGTGACATAGAGGCAAACCCGGGCTCCGGGGACACACCTGATTCCAGCGATTCCACATTACCGATCTTTCATGTTAATATACGAAGTATTAGAAATAAGATTGATTATATTGTTGATATTGTTCAGGATTTTGATGTTTTATTTTTTACTGAAACTCATTTAGACTATCAAATATCAGATGAAGATGTACAAAACGAATGTTTTACACTTAAGTCGAGGAAGGAAAGAAACCATTACGGCGGGGGGATATCAGCATATTACAAGAGTTCAGTAGGTATTACTCGTAGGGAAGACTTAGAACACGAGAATGTTGAAAGTATGTGGTTTGAAATAAAAACCCGTGTTGGTTAATATTAATTACAGGTCGCAAAGACAGTCGCATATCTATTATTGGCAACATTTTGAACTTATGTTGAATAAGGCTCACGATGAAAATAATAATATCATCTGTCTTGGTGATCTGAATAAAAAAATTTTCTTGCCATTACCACAAAATATTAAAGATATTTTTACTATTCACGGTTTAGTAAATATGATTAATAAGTCAACTCATTTCGATAGAAATTCAGGTAACGAATCATTATTGGATCCGATCTTAGTCACGGATTCTATTCCGGTAATAGACTGCGATACAATTCCTATTGATCGGGAAATCAGTGACCATGATGGAACCTATATTTGTATAGATTGTGGGTATAATAATAAACGGTCGTTTAAGCGTACTATTTGGGATTATGAAAGGGGGGATTATGTACTTATGGGTAAAAAAAAAAATGCCGAAGCAAACTGGGATGATATTATTACAAATAAAGATAACGTGAACATTGCTTGTTCTAATTTTACAAAATCGTTTCTAGACATAGCTAAAATGTGTATTCCAACAAAGGAAGTTACGATCCGTTCGGATGACAAAGTTTGGTATGATTCTAACTTGCGACGCGAGTCAAGAAAACGAGATCGTTTACGGAAGATATTTTTACGAACAAAAAGTGATGTTGCAGCAAATAACTACAAAAATCAACGGAATAGAGTGAATAATTTGAAGAAGCAAGCAAAGAAGCAATTTTATGAAAATATTAATGAAAATCTTAAAATCGATTAATTGTAAGATGTACTGGACCGATCTTCAAACGAATTTCCTCCACTTTGCGATCCTTTAAATGATTTTAATCTTTCGTATGAAGCTGATAAAAAAGCGGATATTTTGAATAACTATTTTTGTTCGATTACTAACAAACAAAATGATGACAAAGATTTACCGATCTTTCCAGATAGATGTTTAAATGTTGTGTCCGATGTTGAAGTAGAAGAACGTGATGTTGTAGATATGATATCTACTCTAAATATTAATAAGGCTGTCGGTCCTGATTTCATAAGCAATCGAATGCTTATTTCCGTTCGAAACGAAATTTCAAAACCGTTATGTCTTTTATTTAATAAATCGCTACGGGAAAATACTTTCCCAACTGACTGGAAAATGGCAAATGTTATTCCCATGTTTAAAGCCGTCTAATTACAGACCGGTCTCTCTTCTGTCGTATGTTAGTAAATTATTAGAAAAAATCGTTTTTAAACATATTTTTAATCATTTACAGGACAATAATCTTATATACAAATTTCAGTCGGGTTTTATGCCTGGTTTTTCGACTACACACCAGCTTATTGAATTATATAATAAGATTTTATAGGCAGTAGAAGCCAAAAAATTGACAAGTATTACCTTTTTGGACATATGCAAGTGTGGATCAAAGGTCTGGTTTATAAATTAGAAAAGTACGGAGTTAATGGTAACCTTTTACGGTGGTTGAAGAGTTACCTTTCTACTCGTACTCAGAGAGTAATGATAAAAGATGCAATTTCCAGAACGGGCGAATTGAAGTCAGGTGTGCCCCCAGGGGTCTGTGCTTGGAGACTCGTTATTTTTTATCTTTATAAACGATATTACTGATGATATAGTGGGCTTGGGTCGATTATTTGCGGATGATACGTCAATAGGTCATGAAGCATCCGATATGTCATCGTTAAAAGATATGATAAATTTTGACCTGAATGTTTTAAACGAGTGGTCAAGTAAATGGTTGATGAAATTCAACTCAGATAAAACAGACATTATGGTGTTTGATATAAGAGGGACTGAGTGTAATGTATCTTTTAACTTTGGTCAAGCTACACTCCATCCTATTGATATTCATAAATATTTAGGAGTTGTTTTTAGCAGTGACTGTAAGTGGACAAAACATATAGAACGACAACTAAATGTGTTAAGGAAATTAAAATATACGTTAAAAAGAGAGTATCTAGAAAATATATATCTCACGTTTATCAGAACAGTTTTGGAATATTCATCGGAATTATAGGATACTGTGGACAAGTAAATTCTAATCGATTAGAAAAGGTTCAACTCGAAGCCGCTCGTATTGTAACTGGGCTTCCGGTTGTTGCTAATATATACTCGATATATATGGAAATTGATTGGGAAAAACTAAAAACAAGGAGGGAGGTTAAAAATTTACTTTTATTTTATAAAATATTAAATGATCAAGCGCCTAACTACCTAACAGAACTTGTACCACCTACAGTCGCTGAAAACAATAGTTATAATTTACGTTATGGTCATAATATTTCCCAGCCCGTGTCTAGGTCATCAATGTATCAGCAATCATTTTTTTCCTTCTGTTATAAAAGTTCGGAGTTCGGTAGATCTGAACGTGCGCCAATTACCAACATTCACTTCTTTTAAGTTGAAAATTCATGAAAAATATTTTCTATTGAAGAAAAAACGATCATATTTCTACTGTGGTGATAGATATACAAATATTTTTCACGCCAGGTTAAGAAACAACTGTAGTTCGCTAAATGGCGATTTATTTAATTCAAATTTAGTTTCGAACTCGTCTTGTTCACGTGGTCCTTTAATTGAAAGTGTACAACATTATTTCTTGTCTTGTGCACTATATAATCAGTTAAGAACTACCTTATTTACCGAGATTAATAGTTTAGATTTAGGCGAGACAGTTATAAATTTAGAATTGTTATTGTATGGAAATGAATTACTAAACGATGAAATTAACAAATCGGTATTTTTATGTGTACACAAATATATAAAAGATTCCAAACAAATTTCTTAACAGTATTTCATTTTTAACTTAATAGGCATTAATACATTTGTCTTCTATTTAAAAGATCAATTTCAACGAATACCAGAATGGTCGCCTGGTCTACTTATTGCATAATTTGAACATATGTTGTTTTTTTTTCTTTTGTTTACGTTCAATGAAGCGTGTTAATATATAAACGGAAAGTCATTTCTCCAAAATACTGCACAAGTACGTGAAATTAGTATGAAATATAAAGATACTTACATATTCAACTGCATAATTGTATTAGTAATCCACAATTGAAATTAATCTACATTTACTGATAATCAAACAATTCAACACACATGTACGTTTTCAAATCCAATTGGGTGTACTCGACTTGATAAATAAATTGCACGCTTCATTGGCATTAAAATTGTTTTCTTTTTTTTTCATTTTGATTTTTGTTTTCTTTTCATATATTTATGTACACGCATAAATCTTTCCCTTTTCTTACATATTTTATGAAAGGATATAGAGTAAATGAACATGAGACCATAACACATATGTTAACTACAACTGCAATAATTTGAATGAGCTGTATGGCCATTTCGGAAATTAATTCCTCATCAGCAGCACTAGAACCCAAACAAAGGAAATCCATATTCAAAAAATGCCCAAAATGCATAAAACGAAACGAAATCCGAATAATCAGTAATATAAAATATAACTAAGAACAAAACTACGATGGAGGGAGTTAATCCTTCGGTTTTAGAATTTACATTAATTTAGATAATATTTATTGAACAAAGTGCACACATGAGATATTATCTCATGTACAAGTACACCATACACAAGAAAATTAAAGAGCATACATCTCTACCAAGGGAATTGTTTTACCAACTCCACACTAAATATTTTATGAAAGGATATGGAGTAAATGAACATGAGACCATACGTGTCTATTATATATATATATATATATATATATATATATATGTACAACATAAAACAAAGCAAAAAACACCCAAAATCCCTGTTGTGCTAGATCTAAACAGATACACACAATGTGGTTAATTTATAAACTTTCAGTATGAACAATGTCAATAGCACTAGTATAAATACTAAATAAAAAAAAAATTAAGAAAATATTGCAGTAAATGTTATGTACAAACACCAGCAAATATTTTTTCACATAACTTTAATTGAGGTCACGCCTTCAGTCTCCGAAATGTAGTTTACCTATTTAATTAAGTTTTGTAGTGTAGTTTTTTGTAAATAGTTTATTGTTTTATTANTATATTTATATATATGTGTGTGTGTGTGAATTGTATGGAGAGGGCAATACTAAGTTGGAAAACTTGTGCCCAATCCCATTGTTTAATATTTTTTTGAACAATAAAATAAGTTTAAATCAAGTATAAGATGCACACATTTGAAAAAAGATGTGCATTCAAACTGCAACATCCGATATCTTTCAAAGTGTTCAAACACTAATTTTAGGATTTCAATTATTTCGATAATATAATAATTGTCGCATTTTCTTTTTATCTCATTTTATTTTTTATGCGTATTTGTTTCTTTTGCTATTTTTTATAATGTATTTTTTGTTTTTTTTTTATTTTTTTCTCATTGATAGGCCTACCTTTTTACGTTTTGGTTTGAATAAACATTACAAAATTGAGAGTGGATGCCCAGGTATCTTGTCACCTGTGTTGTGTAATACCCCAATATACAAAGATACGACAATCATCATCGTGACCCTCCATGACCAGAGATTCTGTGAATAAAATACATTTGTTGCAAAAATTGAGTTAAAAATGTAAAAATCGAAACATGTTATATGTGTCAGAACTACATGAGGATTTTATATTCTCTTTTCCATATTTTTGCGGACTTCCACTTTAATGATACAACATTGATTAAAAGTTGTCAAGAGACAAACCTTTGATAAAGAAATATTATTGTAGTTACAGCAAACACAGCACAGAAGCACCAGCCAATTGCATTTGAAACAGAAAGTCCCGTTGTTGAATCATCTGAAAGAAAAACAATTTTCAATGTTTAAATATCATTTATGTGTCGTATTGTTAAAGGTATTCCCTAACCAAGAGAAAGTGCCAAATTTGGGAAAGCTTTTTCCGGTGTTAAGAAACTACTTAAACTACTTAGAAAAGCAGAGGCTTTCTGTCTTAATAATGAATAAATATGAAGCAAAGTTTTGTAGGGAATTTTCACAGTTCTAACGGGTAAATTTCTTCAATGTCATCGATTCAGAGTATGCTTCAGCCCCCCCCCCTTTTCAGTTGTATTTAATATGAAGAACCGTGTAAAGATTTAAGTATCCCCCACTTTTTCTTTTTGTTTCGATACTCATTTGCCAATGTATGTAAAATAGTTTATGAATTGGTATAAAAAGCTGATAAGAAAACACACTGCCTTTGCGAAATGAGGTCTGTTTAAAACTGAATTGTTCAAATTTTAGATTACTGCAAAATGGTCCGCATAAACAATGATTTTGGAAGACTGAAAATATAAAAACGGATAAACACCTCTGGATGTCTCTTTTCACAACTTTTAGCGCTTGATACTCTGAAGATATAGACCATAGACTCTTTCTTTGCCTGTTTTCTGTTGTATTTGATACCTTGATAAGAATAACTTTTCGATGTAATTCTTCCGATTTTTAATTGATAAATGTATGATAGTTACTTAAGCATGACAATTCGAACGTTAATAACAAAATACCAAAGTTACTGTCCATTTAGTTTCTGCATATGCGAATTTTGACAACCTAAATCTCTTCAGTGAAAATTAATTATTATATAATAACTGAAATATTTGTAAAATCAAACTGAGAAATAACCAAAAAAATCTAAATAGTGACGCCGAAGTCAGCTAGGACAGAGCTATGCGAGAGGGTGATACTCCTTAGTTTTGAACTTTTTTTTAATTTAGATAATGCAAGTTTCCAAAAAAAAAAACCAGTTTTCGAGCCAGCTCCGAAGTATTGGCTACTGGGTTGGTGAATACCCTCGGGATCTTACAGTCCAACAGCAAAATCTCAGAGCAAAAAGGTCATTTAAAAGGAAGAAAATGAAATATTCACGATATCTTTGCAATTCAGTGCTCTTTGAAAGACTCAATCCATTCCTGAAAGAATTTTTCTTTACATACTAATTGTTTCACCAAAGAAACCAGTATTGATATGCATTACGTCCAGTCAAATTATGTTTGTACTAAAGCTCTTTTATAATATATTCTGCAATATCGCCACCATATATACTAATCGAATAATTTAAGGACAATGCAGTGTACCTTTGATACATCTAGTATGCAAGTTAATAATGAAGGTTTTTTATTATTGCAGCACCGAAGAAAAAAAGCTATTTCTTAGGAAACATTTTGTTTATACGTGTGTACTTGTTCAACATTATCAATATGAACCTTCATGTAATACTTTTGAAAAAGTACTATAAACCAAATAATTACTTTTAGCATTAAAATCTAGATTTAAACCTCAAAAATAAATTCTTTTAGTATGTATAATATTATAAAGACTTTGTTAATACAAATTTGCACTAGGGTCTTTGTATTTTCTTAAATAACATCCTCAACATGATAGAATACAGAAATCAACTTCAGAGTAAGAATACCAGAGACTGACCAGTATCGCTCACCTTGTAGCTATTGATCAAACAAGATTTTCCCACATGGTTTTAATCATAAATCGGAAGTAACAGCAATGTGTAGTAAAAAATCATTCATCTGGTACATTCGTGTCAGATTAAAATGCCTGGTTAATATCAATCTGATGAATAAAACGGTTTTCAAGAATAAACAATTTACAGTATTGGCCAGTCGAATTGTTACGAATATATAAGATCTGGTAGATGACAATCAAGTTACTATGCTTAGTTAATATAAAATGAATATATGAAATATTTCTCAAGAATTAGCAATTCAAAACATTTTCTTATAAGGTCAAATGTTAAACGGATTGCAGTTGCGACCAAAGGGCACTAAAATCATACACATGTTTAATGACCATGATGTTACCATGACTTATTTGGTAAATAATATAAACATATAGTAAGAAACAATTTTCAAGAACACACGACCTTTTTTCCGTAGGGACATATGTTAAGCCATGTTCCACTAGACAAACGTTCTTGATTTTGGAATAGTACAATACATCGGCAAACGAATACCGAAGCAAGAACGAGGAAAGGAGAAATTTTAAAACCATAAATCCAAAACCACGGCAAATCAAAGCAACACGAACTGAGACAGTATGACAAAGACAAAACAAACAAACAAAAAAGAACAAGAATGTCACAAAACCAAAGCACCAGCAGTGCGAACCCCCACAAAAACTGAGGTATCATCAGGTGCTCTGGAAGGGTAAGCATGATCTCCTCCACGTGTGGCACCCGTCACACTGCCAGTGAAATGTCCGGTTTTGTCACAGTCGGTGTTAGTCAGTCCGGTAACAAACTCTGGATCTACCCAAAGATATCTGTTCTCATTTGTGAAACCGAAACATTGTAATGGTCTGTCAAATCGTGGTGTCAACCGTTAAACTTCTGAAGTGACAATTGCAACAGTGACTGAACATACCCTTGAAGTTTTTGAGACAGTAATTTTGCTCTGTTGTCAAAATCGCTGTACAAACTACAGGCACGGCAATAGCGAATATGCCATAATCCGGAGAAGTTGGAATATTACTGCTCAAAAACGGGAAGTTCACTATTGGAAAGTCGAAATCATCACGCTTGTCGTAAAGTTTTGTTTTCAGACGTCCAGAGTTGTCAATGTAGAGGTATAGGTCCAGGTATGATGCTGATGATGGTGTATCAGTGGTCTCTTTAATTTCGAGTTCATTTGGGTATATAAGATGATGGTTATCCTTGTATTGAGGATTGTTCAATGAAAGAACATCATCTAAATAACGGAATCTGAAATTAAAAGAATTTGGCTAGCTTATTGTCTTTTTTATGAACTAGCCCTTGTATGAACTTGGCTTCATACGAATAAAGAAACAAATCTGCTAAAAGTGGCGCACAATTAGTCCCCATAGGTATTCCTATTGTCTGCTAGTAAACTTGTCCTCCAAATTCTACAAATATGTTATCAATCAAGAGTTCTATTATTGCAACGACATCCTCCTTTGTATACTTTTTGTGTGAATCAGTGTGATGTTTCTCAAAATAGGCCCCGTCTTTATATAAATTAAGTAGATGACGATCATGTAAGAAAGGCTTGTAAGTATTAGCTTGATTGAACGGTTTTCTGGAATTAGCAGTCTGTAATATTTTTTACTTATTTAAAAAGTGGCGACCATCTCTGATTTATGATTGTTACTTAAATCATTCATTTTTATGACCATTATGTCACCATTCCTAGTTAACTCCATGTGTTTTACAGTTTTCATAAATTATTAATTTTACAACATTGTTCCATAGGGTCATACATGTATGTTAATCTATGTTGCCTGGTTGTGGCCATCTTTCATTAAATATGAACCCGCTCGACATAACCAGAAATTGTATTTCTTAATAACCTTAACAATTTTGCTTTTCAAATTTAATCTCCATCTAAAATAGTTTTTGATATATAATCCAAAAACATTAAAAATATGAAAATTCATCGAAAAAGGAAAGTAACTCCTATATGACTCAACAGAGTTTTTTTCAAATTGCAGGATAGGTCGATCTTGAAATCTCTTACACTTTTCTAATAACAATCAATATAGTATCCTGATACAATTTTAATTGTATAGTTATTGTAAAAAATGATGCAAACAAAAACGTACATACAAACATGCTCTAAATTTGTTTATAGATAAAAATATTACCAAGGTCACCAACAGATAACTAAATACCGACGTCACTGTGAATTTAATTTCTGCAAATGCGCATTTCGACAACTTATGTCTCTTCAGTGCAGATAAAATCTAAACTCAAAGATGTTTAAAATATGATCTAAATGTAAATAATTATTTATATAGATAATTATGTTGAGTCACCTCATAAGTTTTCTATTAATAGAATTAAGGTAGATAGACACTGTTGCGCTGCACAATGCAATTCTGCATTCGGGAAATAAAGAATCGGATACGGGTAGGCTTGAGTTTCGGGCTTGAACACTCATTTGACAGCTTTTCCTTTGTGACGTCATAATTAAATGACAGATGTGAAACGTCATATTTCGTATACTTTTGCCGAGAATAAACTCTTTGAGTTGTTATTGCTCCCCTTAGGGTCGTTGTCTCTTTGACACATTCCCCGTTTCCCTTCTTTTTCTTATCCCTTTTCCCGCAAATAATGTTTAATCCGGAAACTTTGTAAAATATCTCCGTTAAAAGCATGATGACATATACATTTATTTTTTGTAACAAATAAATTACATTATAAACTATCTGTTCACAAAAATAAATCAAATTCTCATGGACAAAGTGTTCATTTCTATTAAGCTCAAAATTGCCTTTCCATATTTTCACCGTGTATTCCATGTAAAATTAAAGTAAAAATGGCTAAAAATTGCCAAACTTTGATCTCAATTCTGGAAAAAGCAAGCATGGATACCCATACTTTATATTACAGATGTTGGATAAATACTAGTAGGTTAGGTTCTTCAATTGTGCCGACCTACAACAAAAAATCTCATGGGCATGAATATTAGTGTCTATCTACCTTAAGTCTAAATCGAAGGATCTTTGCTAAAATATGTTTTTGTACCTGTTGGCAAGAACGTTGTTATCGTTTTAAAGAAATACTACATCGTTGTCCAATGAAACGAACTGGACAAGTCAAGCACTTTTACACGTACCGATAGGGACGAAAAAACGTTGATCAAACAAAATTGTAAGGATACAGAAATTCTTAAAAGTCCCATTTAAAGATAACAGCTTGGCTACCTTGCACTGGGTTCTTAAGCTTCACAAAAATCCCTTCAAACATCGTTTTATTTCGGCCACTAGTTAGTGTTCTTCTTCTAATAAGTCCATCTGTTTAATTATGAAAAAGGAAGGAAATGGGGTAAATGTCAAGGAGACAACATACCATATCCAGGTTAAAACGACCCAAAACAAAGCATCTAGGGGTCACCGTACGGTCTTCTACACAGTGAGGAACCTCACACCATACAGCAAGCCCTAAAAGGCCCGAAAAAGGTAAAAAAGTGGATAAATCAATGGAAACAGACAACATCCAATAACCCAAACATCAAGAGACTAAAATTTTATAAGAAGACACGGACAAGCTGATCACCAACATATTCCTGACTTTGGACAGGCGCAAAATTTGCGCTGGGGTTAAACTCGTTTTCTTGGATCCAAACCCTCCCCCTATGTGTGGTGAATGGCTAAAAAATAAATACACAAAAAGACTCACAGAATCAAACTCGAAAAAAGTCCAACTTATCAAGATGAGTACCCTTACAATGAAGTACATAAAACATGAAGACAATACACACAGGTACTGTCCGGACAAATGCTCGCAGTTACTGACAGCTAGCTAAGGACATAATTTCCGTTGACTATGATATCAAGCCTTCTTACATATGAAACTTCAATTGAAATACTTCTAAATAGATTTGGTATAACAACGTCATGAATTATGAAAGAAGAACTTGATTTTGTGCAATGCCAAATACTGCCAATATGAAAAATTTTTAAATTTAGTTATGGTGTAAAGCATTTAGGAGATGATCAATATTTTTGCCAACAAAAACCAGAAGTAACGATTAAACAACAATGCTGTATTTATATCCTTTATGAATAAGTTTGTTCAACGGAGTAATAAGTTTTGAAGGACAATTTTTGAATTTATGCGCTTTGTAAATGATATTGCCATAGAAGTTTGGAAATGCCCTGATGTATAAGAGCCCTGCATGTAGAATTTTCTTAATAAGTCAATGTATCTATAATAAAATTTAGAGAATGTTTTTATTAATTTATGATATCTAAACCCTTGATGCAGAAGTTTTTCAGTGAGACAAAGATTTCGCTCGTTTTAATTAGTTCACTTACTGGTTGAAAAGAGTTGGTTATTAAATACTGTCAAGCACATATCAAAACTCCGGTGTAAATTAATTTTTGAGTGTGAAAAATTCTATTTAAGTTTTAGATAAACTACAATCAATTCAAAGACCAGTCTAATCCATTAACAGTTATAATTTTTCTACACTTCATACAACGCATCCACATTATTTGATTAAATCAAAATTTGAATAAGGTACAAAAAATACCGAAGCTGCATAAGAAAACAGTAAATTTCGTTATGCTGTACACGTGTTTCAAGGAGTAACCTCAGCAACATTAAAATCCAATAATGTGGAAAGCCATCTAATTTCCAAAAATATCGAAATGGGAAGCCAAATCCAGTTCCAAGGGCATCTACCGAGTGCCAGCGACATCCATCTTTCTCCATCCTACGTGGCGTATATTTCTCAACGGATACGAATCGCACGAGTTTGCTCCACTCTTGAGGATTTTAATGAACGTAACCTTACTATCACAGCCAAAACTTTCACAACAGAGTAACCGATTTCATAAGTCATTTGATACATTTTAGAAGTTTTATAATATATATTAACATTTGATATCTAAATGTGGCGTTACTCGCAAACAGCTTATTACTAAGGGCATTTCTAATCCTCGGTTGTACGGAAAAGATGTTAAAATATGCCAGAAACCGATTAAAATTCCAGAAAAATTAGGACGTAACTTACATTTTTTACGTAATGGAATATATCGATAAGATATTCTGCTTACATCCGTTTAACTAACTTTTGAGATATAGTACCCACATACTGGCCTCTCACTATCACTACCGATGTCTACTAAAATTGATGATGATACTTCACAAAACTTCTCGTCTAGTTTTGAGTAAGATTTTTCTTCCGTTGTGCAACAGTGTTCTACCAGTAGACAGGGGTGCTTTAGCTATCATGCAGACCCATCGTTCAAAGTTACGTATTGCCTTCAAGATTTAGCTAAGCAGAGTACCCTAAAAATCTTTCAATAGATTAGGCAAGCATGAAATTTGGTATGAAACATCCTTAGACACGATGTTATCAAAAAAGCACGTTAGCCATCAAGAAACTGGTAATAGCGGCCATTTTTTTTTCACATGGCAGTAATACGGTATCTTGGCGTAAAAAAGCTAAAAGAACTAATACGAATCACTCATACACATGTAGATAGGCTAACTAATGTAAAATAATGTGGCATATGACAACAAAAAAAAAAACAAGGAATGAAAAAATAAAACCTGGTCACCCTCCCTGGGTGGTTAACGTGGATAACCCCAACCCCCCTTTTTTGTTTGCAATAGTATCTCTGTCAATACCAACTGCTGGTCACAATTACAGGAGTATAGTGCTGTACATGGCAAAGTCAGCCGGAAGCATTTGCATCTGCCAAGGCACTCGGTTTTGCATCCACACTTTGTCAGTTGTTGGCAACTCTCAGCAATTGGAGGCAAGTTTGACCATATTGTCGACGAAATGTCACCACTTTTCTTCCAACCCCAATCACAAGGACTTTCATTCTCCATATTGCAGATTGTAGCTTGACTACAGATACATCCTGCTTGATAAGCGGCACGCTTGGTATGCTCGATCAGTGCTCCGCGGGTCGAAGGAATTGACTCGTAGGGTTCTGTTTTCTAGCAAATAAATCAAGTTTTGCATTATCAATACTAGCAGTGGACTTGATCTATCATACATCATGATGACGAACATTTCTAATACATGATCGTGTTCGCATATCACCGGTGGATATTTGTTTAGCTTTCTAAACACATCTGTTATATCGGGAAAAACACTCCATGTCTGCCATGCAGTTTTCTTTCCCTTACCTCGAAAAGTAGAGACAATATCACACCCCGTGAATGCATGAAAAAACAACAAACCTTCCGATTTAAAAGCGCCTATCTATTCATGGATAACATTGACTGAAATCCATCTTAAACTATTTCCTTGACCAAACTCTATCCAGATTGTTTGTAATCCTATGTTGATTAAATCAGGCAGTACATTCACGCTAATAGCCAATAAACCTGTATCAATCGCTTTTATCACGATGGATTTTCTTCCTTCTGCTACAGCATGTCTGGCATGTACAAAAAGTCGTGTGTCTGCCTCCTCATGATTACATTTTGAGAGACCTTCAAGATTTACTTGCTTGTTGGAAACAACTCTGTCCTCTGTTGTAACATAAATAACATTTATTTTGCAATGTTCAATTTATTACTTTGGTAGCTAGAAAGTAGACAGTTCTGTTTTATTTGTATTGTCTCATAAAATTTAGAAAACAATTTGGATTCCTCTTTGGTATTCTTTTGCTTAATTTCTTTTGAGGATACTTCTGGCTCTCTTAATTGAACGATAAAATGTGCAATCTTGTTCGTCTTCAAGGCCTTTTCAAATCTCTTGAAATCTTGCTTTGCCTATCTTGTAATTTTCCGCAACTAAGGCTGCAGCACTAGCATGAGCTACACTTTTTGTGTCTATGATGAGAAGTATCCTCCATAAATGGATTTCCCATCTCATTCATAACAGAGTGAAGCTTTTGTACTCTTTCTATGAACGTTTTTTGAGCATGTTCATTCTATTCGTGATGCTGAACCTCTTTGTCGGCATCTCTCGCCCCACACAATGTTTCATATTGGCTAACCAAGAAACTGACCTCTGGACCTGCTACCATCCATCTCCTCAGTGTGGAGGGATCCTCCGTTATTCCTATTGCACCTCCATCACCTTCGATCCCAGCATTTGATTTTTTATGCGCCTGATCTATTGCTAAAACAGAAAAAGCACGACTGGATTTGTGAACCACAAATTTCCCGCTTCCGAATTCAGCAGCAATATGAGGATGCATTTCCTCTAGACAAATCATATCTCTCAAATGGATTGTAAGCCATCTTGCGTAATTAACATTGTTGTTGGGGAAGAAATATGGTAACAACTCTTGTAGAGACTGTCGATAAAGCGAAAAGTCTGCTTCACGAAAAGAACGTATCAGCCGAAATATATCAAATTCCATTCGCAAAAATCAAAGTCCAAAACTGGAACTGTGGACTCTCCGCCTCTGATTTCTTCACCCAATCTTCTTTGAAAGTCTAGATCTTTTCTCACGTTTCTCTGTTGTTGAGCTAACGTAGGCTTCATTTAAAAGTTTATATAAACAGCAAGTTGTAACCTGTTGATTTGACGTGTACGAGTAACACTCGAAGCAGACAAAAAAGATTCAGCTGTACCAGGCGTCGTTACACCAGACTCTACGACAGCACCAGTCCAACCACTTTCCTGCTAAGGTGAGCCGATTGATTTAAATGCGCCCATCTCAATATGCAGCCCTCCGAACATTATGATGAACTCGTCTTCCAGGTAACGTTCTGGCCAGTGCCATAGAATTTGTTTGGCCGCGGCATAGATAGGCTGATCACCAGCAATCACGGGTATCTGTCCAGGGTTAAAAATTGACACAATATCACTAACTTTATCCATCACGTGTCTGATTGTGGTAACAGAGTGTGCCTGGTCCCGGAGTAACGGTAACAGAGATGTTATGCTAACTTCAAACGGTGGCTTTCTTCTTTCTGATGCATTATGCAATGACCATGTTACATTAACCACGTGATCGTCAATGAGACTGACTTTTTGTAACCATTCATATTCCTGCTGAAGCTCTAAACTTGGAACTGAAACGGGGGTATCATTTTTCGAAGGTTGAGTTGTTTGTCAGTGAAAAAAAGCCGGGTGTATGTTGGTAAATGAATCTAGTTGTTCAGGAACTTTCTTAGCTTTCGTATTTACTGTTAATTTCTCTCTTACAACACCTTTGTTATCCGATATTTGATGCTGAAAGATTCAAATACTAGTTCCATGAAATAATGTTAGAGCAGATGTTGCAGATGGATTGTGGTCAATGTTATCCATAGCGGCAGTGGTGAAAATATAATTTCTAAGAATGGAAGGACAAACAACGCCTGTGAGACAGCTGCATCGCCTAACTTAGCAGATATTTCAAGCACTCAATCATAGGAAATGCAAATGCCGTGATCATGAAGCATTTCAACAAGAACCTTTTTTCTGGTTTTTGAATAAGTTGACATACCAACAAATACAGGAAATGGAGTTCCACGGTCTTTAGAATGCCTGACAGTTTTTGAACCCTTCTGTAATTTGGGGTTGTATTGAAGAAGCTGTGCCGTTGCTTAGTCTGTTTTTGAAGCACCAAATCTTAGCTGAGATTTTATATCAGTGCTATGCTCAATCATGCAGACAAACTGTACAAGTAGAGATGGCAATAAATTTTTAATACAGTTGTCATCCAAGGATCCTGTAAAGGGCATTTTATGTTCAGTCATGATTTCGAAGTATCTTCACTGCTTTTGCTACAATCAGTGCGTCCGAATCATCCATTACTTGTGATAATGCTTCACCGACGTCTTCCTTAAAAGCCAATAAAATATCCCTACCTTTCTTATGAGCTTCTTGTCCAGGGATCTCTTCCAACTATTTGTCTTTAAGTCTCGTGGAATTAACGTTTGGAGCTTTTATTCCAAGTTGTACCAATCAGTGATTATGAAGAGTCACAAGATCAGCTTAACGAAACATCATCGGACCATCAGCACCTATTCTCGATTCAACAATATAAACAAGAAGTTCTAAAAAAATGATTGGATGTGCCTCCTGCTCTCTTGCTGACAATTTTTCCTGACTGCCCTGACTTACAAAATAAGCCCTCTCCCTGTTGTAAAGGGCTGTGAGACGGGAACGGTGATATTGGAGTTCCTGTGCAACTATGTCACCACCACTTAATCTTGCCATCAATCTAACATCATTCAAATTTTTCGCACACTCGTTTAGCCACTTATCTAAATCCATCGTCATAGCATGACACAGTTCCGATTTTGGGGCCTCCTTTTCACACAAAGAACATACTTTTTCTTCAAGGAACCTCGGCCTACTTTTTGTTGGTACGTTATGGGCATCATCTCTTATATCGGTAGCAGATCGTTTTCGTGCCCTCTCCAGTTTTGTATTGCTAAATGAAAGTCGACAACTTTGGTAATATTTAGCATTATTATTCCTAAGTGTTTCCTCCATTCCAGCACCAATCTAATTTGATTGACATTTGATGAAATGAATGAAAAAAAGGGGTATTTCTTGCAATCATAGCATACCCGTCATTTTTTCTGTTTCCTTCATATCGGTAAGGTGGAAAAATTACATCATCCTCTTTTTCAATTTGGTAGAGACAGCACTTAGTCCAGCCTGTCTCTAAGTTCGATGACAATGGTCTTGCAACTGCCATTTTGAGAACTACAGTTTTAGATGTATCAATGTATATAGATTTACCGACTCTTTGTAATCTAGTTCAATGACAATATTTAAGGCCGAGGGTTTATCCTTTTACCACCTTTAAATATCAAAAGCACATTGAAATATATAATACAACTAGGTTCATGGCAAAAACACCCCTACCCCTAGCCCGATCGTTCATCCAACATTATTCAAGTCCCGTGCGATCTGTACACCATCCGGGTAACAAAATGCCCCGTTACCCCTGACTCTGGTCTCCCGCGCTGGCACATCCTTTCTATTCAGGTGCGGCTATCTCATGTTTACTACTGTAAAACCATAGTTGAAATGGTAATATATAGAAGGGGCTCATAAGGTAGCATTTGGTACACTTTACATTGCAACAATAGTAAAGCTAATACCCCATGCTGAGTTTCACAGCAGTGACGTCACCAGAGTGCCCTGGTTTTGCTTCGACTTTCACCCTTATAAATAAATGTCTCTAAAAGATGTAAATAATACACAATAGTCGTTCAGTAACGAATAAGCAGTGATGTATTCAAGGTATAACAAAATTGCAAAATATATTTGGAATCTGCATACTTACATTATAATTTTGAACGCAGATTTGGAAAGAAACTGGCATTTTGAAGACACATGGCCGAATATAAACAGAGAAGGCATTCACAAATTTTGTTCATCATTTTTGAAAGACAGAATAAGCATAATTCTGAATATATATAACACAAGTCAGTTTTAACATACAATCTCGGACGGAAAATGCATTATTTCAATGTATGTCGCCGCCATCTTGAAAAATGGTCGCCATATTACTTTTTGCGGGTGGCTAATGTGCTTTATTTATTCAACAATGTCTCGACAGTATATTCACTAAGTTTCATGCTTGCACCATCAACTGAAAGATTTTTCCATATATTGTCATAATCTGCTGGACTTATATTGGTAATGGGGTTAGTAGTCTACATGTATTGCTTGGCTCGGGTACGCATAAACGGGAAACGGGTTTAACTCTACCGCTGGCTTTTGCTAATGCCAGTACCAATTCCTGCTGTCCCGAGTGGTCTTTTGTCTTATTTTTGTTTTCTCTGGCAGATTGTAGCATGGACTTGTAGTTTTCAATCGTAGTTTTCCCGTTATTCCCTTTATAACATAATACGAATATTACAAAGAATTTGAAAGTTTTTTTCGGAGAAGGACAATAACTCCAGGTCGCTTTTCAGCATTTATTCATAATCGCAGGACGGGTAGACTATGCCATGCAGATCATATCCACGTAAACGAAATACCGAAGTTACTGTGAATTGAATTTTTGCATATGCGCATTTCGACAACTTATGTCTCTTCATAGCAGATATAATGAAAGTATGAAAAAGAAAGGAAATGGGGGTAAATGCCATATCCAGGTTTGGAAATCTATAAACCGAAATATGCGTAAAAGCTGATAGAGACAAATTACCAATAGGATCTAAAAATGGAAACAAGCCAAAACCAGCTAAGTACATAGATTTACAAGAAGGAGATACTCCCTAGGTATACATGTGATATCTGTAACGGTTTCGAGTTATTTTCAATTTACCCCTTTGTTTTAGTTTTTAGTAATAGCGGCCATACTGATTGATCTTTGTTCTAATCGAAAACAGTTTGAAGCTGCATACCCTGTGATGATTCAGGCTACATGAAAATTTGGTTACAATTGGCGCAGCAGTTTTTGAGAAGATTTTTAAATTGTTGAGGGACTGACGGACGGAAAGTGAGGACAGGAAGCTCACATGGCCGTTATGATCCGGAGGGCTGAAAAATGACGGAAACAACGGTGAAACAAAACCTATGGCACAACAAAAATAGTTGTTTTATACCCTAGGCATGATTAGATTTTACATTTTTGAATTCAAATTATTGTTGTCTCTTTTTATTCTAGAAAGCATTCATGATATATGGTTGTAAATAACATAATACCGAAGTTGATGTTACTTTGGATTCTGCATATGCGTATTTCGACAACTGATGTCTTTTCAGTGCAGATAAAATCAAAATATTGGGAATCCGTATACCGAAATATGTGTTAAGACTGATATAGAGCAAATAACTATATAAAAGCCCAAATCAGCTAAGGAAAGAGCTATGCAAGTAAGTTTCCAGTGTATAAATATAGTTTCCATAACGAGAACTAGTTGATCAAAATTTATTTAACGAGATGTGAGAAATTTCATAATTAACGGGTTGAAGTTGTGGAAACTGTTTCTCTAATGACTGAATGAAAAACGCCGAGGATTGTATTCCGAATAAATTTGGCGGGAAATTTCACGAAACTTGTTCTCCTCTCTAGAGAGGAGAACAAATGTTTCCACACCGTTCAGGAAATTTGAAAACCGGATAGAAATTAGAGAAATGGTCTTGTCGACTTTCAGGAAATTGACCTGACCTTGAATCAAGTAATTTAAAAATCTAATCGGTCATTTTTTTTTGGTTCCTACGGAAGCAAATGTTTAAACTATGCTTCTCAATATAAAATTAATAAAATAAGTGGTCTTAGAGACTTTGATGAAAAAACAGAAGTGGGGTCCAGTACTTTTGAAATATAATTTGAAAAATGTCTGTCCTAGTAGTCTTGTAAAATGCAAAACAAAATAAGTGGTCTTTGGGACTGTCAAATAATTAAACAAAATTGGAATCTTATATTTTTTGAAATGCAATAATTGAAAATATTTAATAAAATCATAACAAATTCTAAACGTATGGTTGCTATATAGAATTTAAAAAAAGTTGTTTGAGATTTGAAATGGGATTATAACAAAATTTCCGAAAAGAACTGTCAAGAGCCAAAGTCCATGAGGCAAATGACAAAGCAGGTGGAAACCTACGGAATTGTATTGGAAATTGTATTCAATGAATATCCCCCCCCCCAAAAAAATCATAATTCCAGTAAACGTGGCAATATAAAGATAACTTACAAACATAGAACGTAAATGAATCCCTTAAGTACCTTCATTCGAAAGTGCGGAGATGAATTAGGAAAAATCCTTTATCATGAATTTTATCTTGTAACATATTAAGGAGCATGTGAACAAAAGATAGTTAATTCATACAGATAGATATTACTCAGGCCATTTTTACTCAGTTACTCACCGTTTATCGTTGACTCAATTTGCTGTGGTGTTTCCTTTGTATCTAACTGTGAAGACACATCGACATTTGATGTTGCCAATGATATTTGTGATGTTTCGGTTACTGTTGTTTGTGACGTTATAGTATTGTTTGCAGCATAATCTGAACATGTGATATTTAGATTTCTGTAGCCACTATCTGAAGAAATTCACAAATGCATAAAATCAACATGCAATGTGCCTGCAAAATTTTAAGAAACTCCTATTCAATCTGACCTTTAAAATAATAAAATTTATCATACAAATGCTTAAAGCAAATCAATCATATTACATATATAAACAATTCACAAGAGTACTTTTTCACAAAAAAGTGCATTTGATGGGTAATCATTTTATGGGTTCATATACTGTCGGTCATTAAAAAAAAATTCGACAATTGAAACCTCTAAAATAACTCGGACAGTTGGGATAGGTCAACTGCTTACCATATCAGCTGCTACGTCCCTTTATATTTTTACATTTTCAAATATTGCAATTGTGGAAAAATGAACTTGCAGGTCGTCATTCTCAATTTTATTTAGATCTTGAAGCTACATGTAGGAGAGTAGAAATTTGGTCTATTGCATCAAATAAGATATATCACATGCGAATTGGCATATTCAAATGCATTATTATATCCATAGGCATTGTTGCTGGTGTTTCAAAATTATTTTAAATGAGAAACGAGATTAGTATATCATTAGCCTCTTTTAATATTGAAATAAAAAATATCTCCTTTTTAACCATTCATAACAAACTTGGTAAAGAGAGATAACCGACCGATCTTTCTATTTGCATTGTTAATCAATATCCTAACATTGTGCTTCAAATAAACTAGTTTCCTGCTTAAGCTAATTCCAGTAGGAAGCATTTTCAAATTTAAAACATAACCAATTTGAATTGTAGTACTTTCGATAAATAGTAATAAAGTATCGTTTCTTTGCAAATTCCGGTTTTTACATTTCAAATAATCTATTTTATTACAATAATAGCATTAGCAGCAGGAAATTATTATACACCTATTTACGGGCTATGAAGACATTAGTAAGTTGACGTTTTCCCGAGGCACAAGTATGTCCCGACGCGAATTAGAGAGAAATATTTTGTGTCGATGGAAGCCATAAATTTGTTATAGTTTGAAAAGCCATTTAGTAAGTGTTTTATTTTAACGAATCTGAACATTTCTAAAAATACCGAATATTAACTGATAGAGAAATTAAAACAAGATGTGTTTGTGAAACACTACATGTGCCCCCAGCACCAATTTTATTAGTTTAATAAATTTGAAAATGGAATCTTTATTATTGATTAAAGTTATCTCTCTTTTCATACATGAAATTGGTATTTAAAGTTTTGACCCGATGTAATTTATTTTGGCAATATTCACGCTCCTCCTGACTAGACCTATACACCTGCAAAGTATGATAAACCTAGCTTTAATATTTCAAAAGTTATAGCCAAGGTTAATGTTTTGGACACACGGACAGACAGACAGGACAAAAACAATATGCCGCCCGATCCTCAGTCTGGGGTCATAAAAAGGATTAAAGTTTTCCCTTGATAAAAAAAAAACGCGATTGAAAATGTCAATCATGCGGAATCGACACAACGTCACTGAAAAGTATGCGAAAAGTCATAAAAGTGCTCTTCAATGACCAGTTAATAGTCTTTGAACTATATAGTTTTTTACTTGTCTTCGAACTTTTTACTTATAAATTTTGTTTCTTAAAAATGGAAACAAATACTTTTTATTTTTATGAATTTTTCATGGAAAAATATTGGAAAGGTATAATAGTATGCTTAAAACAAAATATGTGTTAACACGCTTATGAAATGCTCTCTATTAGTCTTGTTCAATTAAAAAAAAAAATAGGTAAAATAAACATAAATTACTTTCGGAATCGGAAGGAGAATTTACCGAAATATATAACGTAACAAAACAAAAAAATAAATTAAATAGTCCTCAGGTGTCTGAATTACCTCCGCCGTGCGCGGTCCCGGCTGAAGAATAGGCCCGCAGCATCCTCTGAGCTTGAAAGTATGAACCATCCTTACAGAGGACCCCGAGGGAACCCCGGGATATAGAAATAGGACCCAGTATCTCCGGCTTGCGGGGTGTGACCCCTCCTAAACGGAGGCTGACCCCGAGGGTCCCGGGATATAGAAATAGGACCCATTCCGTGGTTGTGCGGGATTAATAAATACACAACCCATCTTTCGGATGGGATGTAAACTCAGGTGCACGTGTTGGAAGAAATGCCACGCTTCCTGCACGTTAAAGAACCCTTGTAGCAAGCTCCTTTTGGGGTGGTCCGTAGGTGATCGGCTACAAGGCTAAATTCCCCGCCCTTGACGATTTCACCCTACTTTTCCAGTGGCAGTCAGAATTTCCCGTCCCATGGCCATTTCCATACCCCAAAGTGATTATTTATCAACAAACTTGTTCTCGTCTTGATATAGCTGAAATATTGCTGAGTAGACGTTAAACAATATTCAATCAATCAATCAATCTGAATTACCTTGAAAACGTTTCATTTGAAATATTCATTGCATTCTCTTGGACACAAGATGACACTTGTAGACGCCATTATGACAAGTTGCATGTTAGGGAAATACCTAAAATTGTATTTATGAATTAAATACATACCTTTGACAAGTATGCAGTATCTTGTATCTGCTGTTTTGTCATGTTTTTTAAGTACTAGTGTCGAATATTGGATGCCCTCAATCTTAAGGACTGTCTTACTTGCACAACTTGTTGAGTAAAATGAATTTAACCTAATCTCACTTCTGCAATCATCTTGAATTCCTCTGTACGATATTGGTTGCATTTCGATTTTGAAAGAACTATTTAAATTACTTCTTATAAGACAGGAACATGTCGTAAATTCTGTATATAAATTTGCATAATATCCGTCGATGATAACTTCAATATCTTCTGCTGTACCTTGTTTACAGAAACTTAAAACTGAAAATAAATTAAAAAGTACGCACATAGTAGTGACCCTCCTACCAGTAAGCTTCTTATCCATACATTCAGACCTGTAAACCAACTTATTTTCCCGGCTTTTAATTTCGGGGTTTATTTCTGTTCAAATGAACTTCTTGGCGACTAATATTGGCGTCTTTGTTGATATATTTTATAAGAATTAGAAATATTCGAGACGATTTCTTTTCGCAATATTTTTATATTCGCGAAGATTGCGAAAATTAGTTGGTTACAGTATTTATACATTGCACAAAACACACACAACCAAAATATTTAACAAGGTATTAAACAAATCAGGTATTAAAAAATTATAATTCTGTTGTCAGTTTAAGAGCCAAATTTTTATGCCCCGCCTACAATAGTAGGGGGCATATAGTGTTTGGGTGTGTCCGTCCGTCCATTCGTCCGTCCGAATTTAGTTTAACCCTCTGGTTTAAGTTTTTTTTCTGTGAAGGATGTATGCTTTTATCATGAAGCCTTGTGAAATACAGATTAGGGTATAATTAAACAAAAATCATAATAAAAATTCATCCATGCTATCGACTTCATGCTTCACTGATCATGGAAAAGTGGGGTATTATGAGGTTTACCCTTAGGTTTCATTTTTTTTCTGTGAAGGATATATGCTATTATCATGTTGGTGAATAAAAGGATATGGAGTAAATGCACATGAGACAAAGTCTCTATAAATACATGGTAAAAAACAAGCAAAGGAACAACGCTTTTATTGTTGTTCTTCATCTTGAAGTCACCATGAGGCCATCTTTGTATAAATACACCTCAGGGTATAATGAAACACAAATCATAATTAAAATGCATCCATGCTACCAACTTCATACTTCACTGATCATGGAAAAAGGGGTATAATGATGTTTACCCTTAGGTTTATTTTTTTTTCTGTGAAGGATATATGCTATTGTATAGATACACATTAGGGAAAAATTAAACAAAAATCATAATTAAAATTTATCCATGCTTCCAACTTCACGCTTCACTGAGCATTGAAAAAAGGGGGTTAGAATGAGGTTTACCCTTAGGTTGAGGGTTTTTTTTCTGTGAAGGATGTATGCTTTTACCATGAAACTTTTTATAAAATATAGTAATCAAACAAAAACCATAAAAACATTTATCCTTACTACCAACTTTACGCTGTACTGATCATGGCATAAGTGGAATAGTATTGAGATTTAACCTCAGGTTTAAGTTTCTTTTCTGTGACCGCCGTGCGCGGTCCCGGCTTATGAATAGGCCCGCAGCATCCTCTGAGCTTGGAGTATGAGTCTTCATACCAGAGGACCCCGAGGGAACCCCGGGATATAGAAATAGGACCTAGTATCTCCGGCTTGCGGGGTGTGACCCCTCCTAAACGGAGGCTGACCCCGAGGGTCCCGGGATATAGAAATAGGACCCATTCCGTGGTTGTGCGGGATTAATAAATACACAACCCATCTTTCGGATGGGATGTAAACTCAGGTCCACGTGTTGGAAGAAATGCCACGCTTCCTGCACGTTAAAGAACCCTTGTAGCAAGCTTTTTTTGGGGTGGTCCGTAGGTGATCGGCTACAAGGCTAAATTCCCCGCCCTTGACGATTTCACCCTACTTTTCCAGTGGCAGTTAGAATTTCCCGTCCCATGGCCCTTTCCATACCCCGAAGTGATTATTTATTAACAAACTTGTTCTCGTCTTGATATAGCTGAAATATTGCTGAGTAGACGTTAAACAATAATCAATCAATCAATCAATCTTTTCTGTGACGTATGCTTTTATTATGAAACTGTATATAAATACACGTTTTCTGAATTAAAATTGTGGGGGCAGCCAAGTTCTCCCATTCAACAACTTAAGTCCGACACAGGTAGACAGATTTGACCCGACTCGGGCTCTATCAATTTCTTCATTATTGAATGGTACCGCACAGGTAGGGTAATTAAGTTGTTAATTAATTGTCCATTCAACAGGGAAGACGCATGTTAATAGAATCACTGAAAAGATAAAAGATAAAGGAATGGCAATAAATAAGTTTCAAGGCAGATATTTAAAATTTATGTGTTGTAATATTCTTTTTAAAATGTGCACTGTGTAGGTACCATATTCACGGGATATACTTAAATGAAATCACTTTGTTTGTTTTGAATTTGAAAATATGGAATCTTTTGGGATTGAATTAACACTAAATAAGAGAAAGTGGTACATATGTGGGACATACAAACCCCTACAATGAAAAGCAAAGTTTTTTGAAAAAGACTTTCAAAAAACTACTGATAATATAACTTGTAAATATGATAATTTCTTTTTTTTTTTTTGGCGATATGAATTTTGATTGTCTGAACCCAGAAAAGGGTAAGACTCTTACAGAAAATTTTGATATTTTTAATTTTTCAAATCTAATCAAAAATCCAACCTGCTTATGAAAAACGCACTACCTAGTCTTTAAAATGTAATTTTGACTAAAAACCAAATTATTGTGCTAATATATGTAATTTTAATTGTGGCTTAAGCGATATGGTTGGAGTACAACTCAAAACTGAGGTACCACCTAAGTAAACTCTGAAAAGAATATATAGAAGCTTTAAAAACTTTGAACAAGAAAATTTTTTAGCAGATTTAGAAAAGTCTGGAATACAAAATATATGTGAAGGTAAAAATGATTTCTCTAATTTCTATCCAGTTTTCACACTTTCTGAACGGTGTGGAAACATTTGTTCTCCTCTCTAGAGAGGAGAAAAAGTTTCGTGAGATTTCCCGCCAAATTTATTCGGAACACAATCCCCGGTGTTTTTCATCCAGTCATTAGAGAAACAGTTTCCAAAACTTAAACACGTTAATTATGAAATTTCTCACATCTCGTTAAATAAATTTTGAAATGTTTAAGAGCTCGGCAAGCCTCGCTTTCAAACAAATGCAATATTTATTTAACTCCTTGTGAGATATTTCATAATCAACTAGCTATCGTTATGGAAACTATATGTAAATGTATGCTATGATGAGCTTCATGACAAATTTATGGAAATTTACAACAAGCATGTACCAATTAAGCAGAGAAAAGTTGTACCAAATCCTGCTCCTTTTATGAATAGCAAGTTATAAAAAGAAGTGTACAAAAAAAGAATGTGCCATAATAACTATAAGAAATACAGTTATAACAAATCTAGGAATTTATATAAGAAACAAAGAAATTATGTTACAAAGATAAAAGAGAGTCTATAAGAAACTATTTTTCACAAAGATGTGTAGGACCAAAGAGCAAAGATTTTTGGCCAACAATTAAACCTTTCCTCACAAATAAAGGCAGTTACTTTCAAAAAGATATTATTTTGAATGAAAATGATAATCTTTTGTCAGACCAAACTAAACTATCAAATGTATTTAATGACTTTTTCATAAATGTTACAAAGGATATTGGTAAGACTCAGTTGAAGTAAACAAAAAACATCCAAGTATTATTAGGATCAATGAAATAAAGAAGACATTGAAGATTTTTGTTTCAAACCTATTGATAATACTTTTGTAGATAAACAGATTTGTAAATTGGGTATAAAAAAGGCCACAGGCCTTGACCAAATATCACCCAAAATTCTAAAACTTTCTTAACCAACAGTTATACGGCCAATTAAAAATATGATAAATATGAGATTATGCACTTCTGTTTTTCCAGATAAACTCAAAGTAGCACAAGTTGTACCAGTACATAAAAAGAATAGCTTACTAAGTAAAGGTAATTATCGACCTGTAAGTGTTCTGCCAACAATCTAGAAATTTTTTGAGAGGGCAATTTCTATGCAATTAAGTGAGAACCGAACCGTCAATCCAAAAGCGAACAATCCAAGGAAAATGGCAACACCAGAAACAAAAAAAAAGGGGGGCGGAAAAAAACAGAGACACAACATGGGTACGGCACATAAAAGAAAAATGAAGACACTCACACACAAAGATGAACAACACGGACCCAATAAAAAACCATGGGTGAGATCAGGTGCCCCGGTAGAGTCAGCATCTCCTGCTTCTTATAAGACACCCGCCGTGTTGAACATGTCAAATCCGGTAGTAAAGTCAAATTAGTTAGTGAATTTTTGAAAACCTTTTTAATGTATACTTATCTGCTTTTATAGAGGGATACAGTTGTCAAGACACTTTAATAAGAATTTTAGCAGACTGGCGAATAGAATTAGATAAAAATAAGTTCGTTGCAGCCATTCTAATGGACGTATCAAAGGCATTTGATTGTTTACCGCATAACCTTTTATTACTGAAAATTAAATCATATGGTGTATGTGATAATGCACTCAGTCTTTTTGATAGTTATCTAAGTAATAGAAAACAATTTGTGAAAATTGGATCTATATGTAGCTCTTTTCTATCTTTGTATAAAGGTGTTCCGCAAGGATCAATACTGGGTCCCTTGCTCTTCAACATTTTTGTAAATGACATCTTTGATCATATTTATAACAGCAATCTCTATAACTGTGCTGATGATAATACTTTATCATATTCTGACAATAATGTAGATAACCTTGAAACTTGAAAATGAAAGTAAAACTCTTATAAAATGTTTTAGTGATAATCAAATGCAAGCTAATCTGGATAAGTTCCAAGCCATCTCTATTGGCCAAAAGACTTTCGATCAAAATATTTCTTTTAATTTAGATGGTAATATTATAAATTGTGATGAAGAAGTAAAACTGCTGGGAGTAACCTTTGATTTTCGCCTAAATTTTAAATTTCATGTATCTAAAATTTGCCAAAAAGCATCTCAACAGTTAAATGTATTAAAAAAGGATTGGAACTCATCTGAATAAGCTTCGCAGGTTAACTATATATTATTCTTTTATTGTATCGAATTTTAATTACTGTCCTGTTGTATGGCATTTCTGTGGTGAAATTAGTACAGAAAAGATTAAATACATACAAGAGAGAGCTCTACGTTTTATATACAATGATGGGATATCAACTTATGAACAATTATTAGAAAAGTCAAAACATCCACATTTGAAAATTAGACGTTTGCGTTTTTTGCAATTCAAACATTTAAAATTATAAATGGCAAATCTCCAACTTATCTTAATAATCTCATTACATCTAAAAATCATTCATATTGTTTCAGATATACCAATACATTGGGACAGCCTAGGGTAAGAACCACTGGATATGACCTACACTCTTTAAGGTATGCTGCTCCAAAATTATGGAATAGTCTTCCGCAAGAATTCAGAGAAGGGATGTCTTTAGAGCAGTTTAAGGGTTTTATTGGCAAAGTAGAAGGGGATGTATGTCATTGTAGTTTTTGTAAATAACAGCTGCCTTGGGATTTTGTAGGACATATCAGTGGATCGGTGATATGTTTCAAACTGCGAGTATATTTTTTTCTTATATGCATGATTAATTCTATATTTAAATATTGATTATATTTAGTGCTTCTGCTTCTGGTGCTTAACATTTTGTGAGTAAATTTATGCTTAATGTTGCTTTAATTCAGCTCAATGTCTTTTTTCATGCTTTTATGTGCTACTATTTTGCTCAAGTATTTTTATATCATCTAAATGACTAAATACCGAAGTTACTGTGAATTTAAATTCTGCATATGCGCATTTCGACAACTTCTCTTCGGTGCAGATAAAATCTAAACGTTTGGAAGACCATTAACTCAAAGAATTTAAAAACTGATAGAGAACAAATAACCAATATGATCTAAATGTAAAGCGAAAATCAGCTTTGCATGAGGGAGATACTCCTCAGTTTTCCACAAAATTTACAAAAAATTAGATATTGTAAGGTTCCGAATACAATCGGCTTTCGGGTCAGCACCGAAGTACTGACTACTGGGCTGGTGAATACCCTCGGGGACTTACAGTCCACCAGCAGTGTCATCGACCCAGTGGTAACAAATGACTAAATACCGAAGTTACTGTGAATTTAAATTCTGCATATTCGCATTTCGACAACTTATGTCTCTTCAGTGCAGATAAAATCTAAACGTTTGGAAGACCATTAACTCAAAGAATTTAAAAACTGATGTGTTAAGTGTGCTTTTTGCTATTTTATGTACATATTGTGCTAGATGTATGCTTATGTGTGCCATTAATTTACTGTGTGCTTTAAATGTTTTAATATGTGCTTTTGTTTGAAGTGTTTTGTGTTTAAATCTATGTAATGTGTATGCTTTGATGTGCTTTTATGTTTTGCTATTGTGCATGTATATATCTATGTATTGTCGGTTTTAAAAGCTCATCAGAGCTTGTGTTTTTCGTTACATGATACACCGACTTTTTAAATAAATATTACTTGACTTGACTTGCCCAACATTACATTAAAATATAAGGCACAGATTTTCAGCGTTGTTGTTAATTTATTTTTTTTTCGACATCGGAATACACATAAAGATCGAATATAATTGTACACATATTTAGAATAAATCTCTCAAAATATGAGTAAATCATAATTATCTGTAATTAACTTTTAGAAATATTTATATTTGATCAAGCTTTTTCCGTCATTCTTGTGAAAACTATTTTCATTTTCATTTTCAAATTCACACTTTTGTCCAGTATTAACTGCTTAATTTGCATAAAACCTTCCAGATAATGAATAAAATTTCTTCTTTTAGCAATGAATAAAAAAAATATTAACATTGTGAATCTTAAAAAAAGCAGCGAAAAAGATAAATAAGGGATACTTTTTCTGTAAAATTTGTGTATTCTGTTTGTCACATTTTCCAAAAGATTATTTACTGTTTCGCTGGTTCATTTCTTTACGAGTGTCATTATTTGGTGACGTCTCCCAACTGCAAAACATTTTATGTGCATTGGTAAAGTGTAATTTGAAGAGGGTCGTACATCAGCTTATATTGCAGAATGTGCATTTCTCGTAATTCATTAATCCTGATCGCATTTTTTAAAGGGGAGCTCCCCATCGGCTGCAAATATGTGTATTTAATGTGTTGTATTTATCTAATTGACCGAACATCTTGATATCTGAAAAGGGGCTCCTTGAAAGCTTCAAATTATTGCGATTACGTACGTTGTATCCGAATTCTCGGTTATCACTCATTCTCAAGTTATGGTACCAGTTCACTGTCCCATGCAAAAAATCTACTAAGAGACCCTCCGGGCTACTATTTTCATTATTTATTTGAAGTTTGTACTTCATTGTTCAAGAAAACAATGCAAAAAACCACATTTTAGGTGGGATTTTGCTAAAAGTGCCAAAATCGATATTTACGTTACTGTCTCAATCAACATAACATTTTTTGAAAAGGGGTTATTGAACATGCAAGCGATGATACCAATATAAGTATTGCAAATAACTAAAATGCATCCGTAAAAAGATTCCCCATGCGAGATGTGTATGCTCTTTATACATTTTAGTTATGGTGTACTTGTTCCTGAGAGAATTTCTCATATGGATGCACTATCATAATTTCAGATTTTGGAATTTTAATTTTTGTGCGTTTCAACATTTTATTCTGACCACCTGATTATTGTGCCCACATCTCATAATTTTATTATGCCAAGTTTTCTTTCTATTGACTCGATGAGTGCCCTGTGGTTGTATAAATGTTGTGTTTGTCTTCTTTTGGTTTTTTTGTAGGGCAAAGGATGACAGCAATTGTAAGAGTACTTTGCCAGTTGATTTTATGTTTGTTGACGATCCCGCATCAATGACATGATAAACATGGATGTAGCGTTGCTCGACATCCAGCAATTAATTCCGCTCAAACCGGTGCTAGGGGCCGTCTTGAACTTACTATGAGGTATGAGCATAGCTCATTGTTGAATGCCTCATGGTGACTTCAAGATGAAGAACAACAATAAAAGCGTTGTTCCATTGCTTGTTTTTCCCACGTATTTGTGGAGATTTTGTCTCATTTGCTTTTACTCCATATCCCTTCATTTTTTATTTTAGACTGGAGTTTGTCTCTCCTGCAGTGTGGAGTCCGTAAAAAGATTCCCCGTGCGAGAGGTGTATGCTCTTTGTACATTTCAGTTATGGTGTACTTTTTCCTGAGAGAATTTCTCATATGGATGCACTATCATAATTCAGATTTTGGAATTTTAATTTTTGTGCGTTTCATAATTATTATTCTGACCACTTGATTATTTTGCCCACTTCTCATAATTTTAATATTGATGATATACCTCTTTGCCATATTACTTGCGCAAAATTTTTCATTTTCAATTAAAATTCTTTTGAGATTATGTCTTTGAAGTATATATTACCTTTGAAGACAGGTAATATATACTTAAAAATATAATACTTAAAAATAAAAATATAATAAAACACTAGTGCTTTTGTCGGGCAAAGGATAACAGTGATTGTAAGAGCACTTTGCCAGTTTAATTGATGTTTGTTGACAATCCCGCACCCATGACCAAGAAAGACATGGATGTAGCGTTGCTCGACAATTAGCAAAGAATTCCGCTTTAACCGATGCTAGGGGCCGTCTTGAGCTTACTATGAGGTATGAGCAAAGCTCATTGTTGAAGGCCTCATGGTGACTTCAAGATGAAGAACAACAATAAAAGCGTTGTTCCTTTGCATGTTTTTTACCATGTATATGTAGAGACTTTGTCTCATGTGCATTTACTCCATATCCTTTTATTCACCAGGTGAACCTAGCTATACAAATCAAAGTGTCTTTTAAGCATATTTTTTCTTAATTTCATCTATTTGTAATAAAAACAAATGTTTATTAAACTTTTTATCAAAAAAGATTTTGTTTAAAAATTTGTTGACTTTTTTACACATTCAGTAGCTTGCATATTTCAAAGGGTATACAGGTACCTGTGTATATTGGGACAACATAGAATAAATTGACAGGAAAGGTTCATAACTTGTTTATTCGGATAGTTACACCAGCCATTATACGTACCTGTTATATTTCAGGTTTTGTGATTACTCTGTGAATTATCAATATTTTAATTTGATATAAAATTTACTTGAAGCGGGGACTAATATATCAATATTATATAAGTCCCAGCTTGAAGCATATATCTCAGGATATTTCTATCAATTTTATAAATTATACACAAATAAAAAAAAACAAAGCTCAATTTAAACTTTTAAAAATGTAGATGAAACGAGCTCATGTCTTAAAATGTTAAAAAAGCTACATGTAGGAATTAATTTTTTTAAAATAGTTTTTCAGTATATTTAATGTGCTGTCTGTGGTACCCGTCTACCCCTTAATTTACTGATTTCTGAAAACGTGTATAAATAAACAAAAAACAATAAATATTTACCCATGCCACCGACTTCATAATATAAATAGTAATGGTGCATTACATGATACCCCGCCACGTTCCACAAAATTTCAAAGTTTCAAGGGGCATAACTCCAGAACCCCTTGAACGTCTGAACAAAAAATCATACTTGGCCCGAGTTTTGTGGTATATAAGTTACATTCCAAGTTTGAAGACAATATTTTATTTCATTCACAAGTTATCAGTCGGAAACCCTAAAATTCGCAAAATTTCAAAGTTTCAAAGGGCATAACTCAAGAACCCCTTAGACCTCTGAACCCTAAATCGAACTTGGCCTGAGTTTTGTGGTATACAAGTTACATACCAAGTTTGAAGACAACATATTATTTCATTCACAAGTTATCAGTCGGAAACCCTAAAATTCGCAAAATTTTAAAGTTTCAAGGGACATAACTCAAGAACCCCTTGGACCTCTGAACCCGAAATCGAACTTGGCCTGAGTTTCGTGGTATACAAGTTACATACCAAGTTTGAAGACAATACATTATTTCATTCTCAAGTTATCAGTCGGAAACCCTAAAATTCGCAAAATTTCAAAGTTTCAAGGGGCATAACTCAAGAACCCCTTGGACCTCTGAACCCAAAATCGAACTTGGCCTGAGTTTTGTGGTGAAGAAGTTACATACAAAGTTTGAAGACCTTATGTTATTTCGTTCACAAGTTATCAGTCGGAAACCTTCGGGGGACGGACTGACGGACACACGGACGGACGGACGGACGGACACACGACTTGGGGTGTCATATAATACCTCGCCACTACGTGTGGCGGGGTATAAAAAGGGGATAGTTTTAGGTTTATTCATAGGTCTAAGTTTCTTTTCTGTGAAGGATGTATGCTATTATCATTAAATACCCATTAAATACCCATTAGGTCTTTATTAAACAAAAATCATAATAAAAATATACCCATGCAACCAACTTCGTGCTTTACTGATAACTAAATATAGGATTGTTAAAAAATGTTTCTTCATGGAGATTTGCATTATATTTCAACGACACAGCCGTCTTCGTCAAATGCAAAACAAAAATGTCACAAGATACAGAATAAACAACGTTACGTCACAGATAACGGATTCTTTATGGAGAGTTATAATATTAAACAAAGTATTTGCATTATATTCTACATATTCTGTATCTAGTGACATTTTTGTTTTGCATTTATGTTTTAATTCGAATGCACTTATGTTTCAAACGCAATTTTGATTGGATGGCTTCAGAATTTTGAGGGGGTAAAATGCACGATTTACCGTCGGAACCAATAGCAAACGGTAATGGTGCAGACGCACAACAAACTTCCTGTGATTCAAAAATTGATTTTAAATTTTTTTTTTCGAATTTGCATTTGAGTGGAGATAACCAAACTGTATTTTAGGATCTACATGGGTAAATCTAATATTTTACTGTCGTGTAAATCCGTTTTCCGGCTCCGCTGAAACTTCACCTGAAAACTCAGTTTGCGATAGTAAAATCTACGATTTACCCCTCAGATCCAAAAATACAGGTTGATGATATCATAACTGTAATTCTTTCTTATAAAAGTTAATGGTGAAATATATTGGTCGTATTAAGTATTAAAAACAAATACATATTATTCCAACTTAAGACATTTAAAAAGATAAAGATATTTTTTTTCTTTTATTTTAAGAAAGAAGCATCCAACAGTAGAGTTCGGGCAAAAATTGCAGATTGTGGGCAGGTCAATCCAAAACTATTTCAGGAAGCTGAGGGGAATTTACCTGTTTCTATTCATAAGGTTTATAAGCAACGCAGACCTATTGATACACTTACTACATGAAAAAAAATTCTTTAAGACCGTTAGACAAAATAAATGGTGATGTCCTCATCAAACTGTTAGCCGTAATAATTTCGGAAAGATATGAAAACTATGGCATTAAAGACAACTTACAAGGTAGAAAAGTAATTCACTAAGGACGAAAGACATTTGCAATGACACTTTTCCAAAATAGAAGAGCTTTAACTGAAGTTGTCTAACTTAGAGTGTGGAAAAATGTTTGAACATTATGGCACTTTTCAGAAACTAAATGAAGCAACATGAGGCACCACACAACATTTTTAGTGCCATGCTTTCAGATTTACAGGAGGAAAGTACTATAAACGAATTGTCAACTGTACCACAAGCACATTAATGAATGCAAATATCAACAGCAATTAGAATTCAGATAAAAATAAGTCTTTTACCTTTCTTATGTGATGCGACTATATCTGATGCTTTAATGCATAAAACGTATTCGAGGAGAGAAAGATAAAAATGAAACACAGCCAGTAACTTGTTACAAACAACTTTATAGAAAGTGAGACAGCCGGTGAGCAAAGTCAATAATGGCGTCGATTCTCAAAACATTGTCACGTGACTTTCTGATACGAAAATTATGCATTTTTGTCAACAACCACGAATGGAATTTGTAAAATTACGACGATTTCTAGTGAAATACTCGTTGAAAATCGGATAAACTCGCTTGGGGTGTGACAAAATTGCAATAATCAGTAAATATTTAACTGAAACGGTCGTGACCTCGAAGGGTGATGGTAAACAAGCCGAACAAAAATTAGCAATATATTTTTTATTATGTCGAATGATAGGAATTCCGTGAATGTGACCAGTCTTTATTATATTTATGAGTTTTTAGCTCACCTCACGAAGTGAGGGGGGCTTATGTGATACCCCCGGCGTCCGCGTCGGCGTCGGCGTCTGCGTCCGCGTCCGGTTATGAAGAATGGTTAAGGTCCATTCCTGCTTACTGACATGCCCCACATCAACCATATTGGTATGCCTGATGCATTTTGGAATGACCACTGAAATGCATGCTTCGGATGCTGTCTTTGACCTACATTTTACGCATGAGCGACTTGGTTAGGTAGAATGGTTAAAGTCCATTCCCGCTTACTGGCATGGCCCACACCAACCATATTGGTATGTATGATGCCTTACGGGATGACAACAACAATGCATGCTTCGGATGCTGTCTCTGACCTACATTTTATGCATGAGCGACCTGGTTAGGTAGAATGGTTAAAGTCCATTCCCGCTTACTGACATGGCCCACATCAACCATATTGGTATGCATGATGCATTTTAGGATGACAACAACAATGCATGCTTCGGATGCTGTCTCTGACCTACATTTCACGCATGAGCGACTTGGTTAGGTAGAATGGTTAAAGTCCATTCTTGCTTACTGTTATTGCCAACATCAACCATATTGGTATCTATGATGCATTTTGGGATGACAACAACAATGCATGCTTCGGATGCTGTCTCTGACCTACATTTTACGCATGAGCGACTTGGTTAGGTAGAATGGTTAAAGTCCATTCCCGCTTACTGACATGGCCCACATCAACCATATTGGTATCTATGATGCATTGTGGGATGACAACAACAACGCATGCTTCGGAAGTTCTCTCTGACCTACATTTTACGCATGAGCGACTTGGTTAGGTAGAATGGTTAATGTTCATTCCCGCTTACTGACATGTCCTTTAGCAACCATATCGGTATGTATGATGCAATTTGGGAATACAACAACAATGAATGCTTGGGATGCAGACTGTAAACTACAATTTATGCATGACTAAATCTGTTAAAGAAATGATTATAGTCCATTCCTGTTTACTGACATGTGCAACATGTGACAAAGCTGTGCAACGAGGTGAGCTTAGCAGGCTGTGGCTGCTTTCTATGTTTTTTATTAAAATTTTTACAAATCGTTTGTTACACGTCGATTGTGTCAATTGGATTCTTTGGTCGTGTTTGTTACAAAGGGAGGTAAATCTACTTGTCAACATATCGTCGAGAATAACTTGGATTCCTGAAGTTTTTTGGAACGTATATTATACAAAATTTGATGAAAATATATACTTGAAGAATGTATCTCATTATAATTAACAACAGAAAATATTTTATCTAGAAAACAAAGCTGTTGGGGAAAAGGGGGAGGGGAAGACATCAGAGTGAATGAAACTTCTGATTGAGCATAAAATATACATATTCAAAACGGATTTTTTAATTCCACTTTTTATTAGTCCCGGATTCATTTTCAAACATCTAATATACTATATTTTACTCTTTGGGAGGGATTCTGGATGATGAACATGATGAACTCAACATTTGAAATAAATAAATAAATAAATCCCGCAGAGTACTTGATATGATCAAGATGTTGTACTCAGTATTTTTATAGATCACAGCTCTCATTTGGAGAGTTCTTGAACATGCAAGATATCAGAACAACAAAATGGCCATTGCAATTATATAAACATGCAATTTGCTGATCAGATCTGTCCAGAAACTAAATAGTGCTACAATGAATAAAATGTAGCACATAAAGAGTACCTAGAGAGTATCTGATGGATATTGTCTTCTGAAATAGTAATAATATAAATAAAGTGTACTACAAGATAGTATAGCATACCCACATTGGAGTATCATAATCCCTTTAACAGATACATGTACATACAACTATGAGAAAAAAAAATTGACATGCATGTGCACATAAACACCCTAACATGTGAGACCGGCTGCATTTACAGGATAAGTCTACATACGGGTAAATATATGAGTAAAAAATGGTTATATTGAAATAAGATTTATGGACATTGCGACACAATTTTTTTTACATATTTGGAATATAAAATGTAAGTTAAGCTGAACATGTTTAAGATACATAATGGAAGAATAATAACCAAAATTGAATGAAAATGTAATCAAACAACCTGCAACAAAACTAAAGGGCAAATATTTGCTTCTGTTAGATAAGCTTAATTTATCCCTCTTTCTGTTAATAAAAGGGTACCAAAAAGATAAGAAATGCATCATATATAGATAATGAATACTATGGTCTCTTGAAATTGTAATGCCACTTCCTTTTATGAATCAATCTTTGGTTAATATATAGAATATTAATGCACCACCACAATGGAAAGGAAAATACTTAACTTGGCTTACAAGTGTGTAAAACAGAAATTGAAATAATTTATATTTCCATTTCAAGAAATTTCTTGTTCAGGGTTATTGATATTTTAGTATGCAATTTTGATCTTTCATAACATGAAAATAATCAACATCCCTATCAAGCAATTAAAAATCATATCTGAACATATCCCCAAAGGAATTCAAAACAAAATAATATTATCCCTTAAAATTCTTTAATGATAATAATAAAAAAAAAAAACATTCACTAGCTTCTTCAAAAATATCGTAATTTTGTGTGTTTCATAACTAATCCATATCCCATAATCTATATCTCAGAAATAAAAAGGATATACCCATGTGCCTTAAACCCTATACAAAGCTCAAAGTTATCTGTTTATTCTTGATATGTTGCGAAAGTAATCAGGTTAAAGATACAACCTCCACTGTCATAATAAAATAACAGCTAATCTGACCCCCAAAAAAGTTTAGGCATATATTTGATTGTTTACCTAGGGAAAGCCACCCCCACCTCTTTCCATATATATTGCTGCAAGGCCTGATAGTGGAGCAAATATAAAGGAAAGAGAGTATAATTTTATAATATTGATTGATTGATTGAATATTGTTTAACGTCTACTCAGCAATATTTCAGCTATATCAAGACGAGAACAAGTTTGTTGATAAATAATCACTTTGGGGTATGGAAAGGGCCATGGGACGGGAAATTCTGACTGCCACTGGAAAAGTAGGGTGAAATCGTCAAGGGCGGGGAATTTAGCCTTGTAGCCGATCACCTACGGACCACCCCAAAAAGAGCTTGCTACAAGGGTTCTTTAACGTGCAGGAAGCGTGGCATTTCTCCCAACACGTGGACCTGAGTTTACATCCCATCCGAAAGATGGGTTGTGTATTTATTAATCCCGCACAACCACGGAATGGGTCCTATTTCTATATCCCGGGACCCTCGGGGTCAGCCTCCGTTTAGGAGGGGTCACACCCCGCAAGCCGGAGATACTGGGTCCTATTTCTATATCCCGGGGTTCCCTCGGGGTCCTCTGTTAGGATGGCTCATACTCCAAGCTCAGAGGATGCTGCGGGCCTATTCTTCAGCCGAGCGCACGGCGGAATTTTATAATAAGCAGAGATAGCAATTTCGATGTTCAAAAACAAACATATATCGTTTAGAAACGCTGATATAAATACACCTTTGTCAGTCAGATGTAACTGTGTATTGTCAGAAATTTACACCACGTGCTACACAAAAGTATGACAAGGTCATTGTATCCAATGGTATTTTCTTACATTATTCAAAGATTATATGATAAATGATGCATTCAAATCGAAATTTAAGCCTTGATAGAAAGAAAACATACGCCAAAAAATTGGATTCAACGGTTTCCACGCTAGCTTTCACGTCCTTTTAGTACCCCTCAATTCTCAGATGATTCTGATGATACTACTGTGAAACAACGGCAGTAGAATACCGAAGGAACAAAGGAGTGAAATGATGGAACACCCCGGGTTTTACCTAAAGAATATATGTTAAAGTTCCTATAACACCGATTTATTCAAAGTTTCGTGGCGTAGAACTATGTTTGTGTCAATTGAATTGAAGCCACAAAAAGGTAAACATTGGGTCGCATGTGGTTTGTTTAGAGTTCGTCGACCTGATTTCAAACACAGATTTCAGGGGTTTACCTGCAAGAATTGTTATCATAACTGTTTAGTCATGTGGAGAAATGTTTATTATATCAACATTTTATTAAACATAAGGTACATTCATTTGAGATCTTATGAATATATTTGTGTATTTTACCGAGACGGTGAATTGAAAAAAAAATATTAAAGGTCAGCGAAGCGCCATCTAGTGGTAGCGTTTGTGGTGTTAATCGCCCTTGATCCGGATGTTTTGTGAAACGCGGTTTAATTGCTTTTTCGGTGGTTTGCTCACCGGCTGGGGACCGAAACGTCAGTCTAAAACGAACAAAATTCGAGGATAATGGCAACATAGGAAAAACAAAGAAACAATGACGTAACATGAGCACGACTGAAGACACACACATATACAAAAATGAACAACACAGACCCAATAAAAACATGGGTGAGATCAGGTGCACCGATAGAGTTCCTATTAGACACCCGCTATCTTGAATACTAGTATATCAACTCCGGTAGAACAGTCGAATCCGGTAGAGAAAAATCAAACTTTAGTGGCAAAGAAAAAGATTTGTTGTCATCTGGGATACCGATATCTCATAGCCGTCTGGAAGATCGTGACTTCTGTAGTGAAGACTTCAAGTTATAGGTAACATACCCTTGCCTTAAGTAGCCTATTTGTAAGCAACCGAGCTCTATCAAGGTAGTCACTGTATTGACCACATGCCCTTGAATAGCGAATGAGTTGGGAGATATGCCGGTGCTTTTGGAATGTTGCTACAAAGAAAAGGGAAGTAGACTAATGGAAAAGTGAAGTTACCACGTTTGTTAAAAGCGTTATCAATTAATCACTTTTTGACATTTAATTTCATTTGTTCATAATTGATTTCACTTATTCATTTGATTAAATTAAATTCACTTGTTTAGTTGATTAATTTCAGTTCACTTCTTAAATTGAATTATTAAAGTGTCTATGCTGTTTGTCTTCATTTGGCCTAAATTAGTCATAAAATGCCTGAACATTTTGTCATTTAATGATATTCATACATTTTTAATAGGACTGGTTATGCATTATTTTGGACCTGTATTGCTTTATTTTGGACTGGTAATATATCATATTTCACAGGGTTAATTAATAAACTACGTGACTACGTGATGCTTTTCAGTGTTTTTGTTATAGGTCCACGACCTTCTGTACTGGCCTTCGGCTGCGCCTAATCCGTACACAACACCCTTTATTCTACCAACTTAAAATATCTCTTCCCTATTGTGACATTTTTGTACAAAAAAGTTCATCTTACAGCCTACAAGAGTCCTATAAACTTACATGAATCATTTCTGACCGATTCTGCCATACAAAAATGTCCAATAAATCTATGTAAAGCATTTTCAATCATTGCAGTTGCAACTGATTCGAATTTCACTTTTTCTTGTATGATATTATGACGCTTTATTTTTATGAAGGTAGTTTTAAAATTGAAAAATACGTTTATTATAAGTCGCATCCTCCAGCTATATGCACATTTAAGAAGAAAGATTTTAAAAACAAAACTTTCATTTATATCCAGAGAACATATTACAAATATTAATCATTAATGTAAACTACATGCTTAAAAGGTCCTACTTACCAGGAGAATAGTAATAACCTGCAGAAATTATTTTACATGGGGAGTCATACGTTGGTGCTGCAAAGAAATATGATGAAATATATTATTGGAATAACATATTAAACACAACGGTTTTAATAGACTCGTTATCTTGTAATAATTTTTGTCGACAAAAATATTCTCATAAACAACAGAAAATTGCCACTTTTTACTTAAAGTACATCGACACTAATACACGGCACATTCAATTCGTGCATTTATGAAACACGGGTCGGATTTGGAATCGACTTGATTTTCAAGCCGTAGTATTCTTTTATTGGCTTTTTTTTGTTACATTACAATAGATTGACCTACACTTTCCTGCGAGTTACCTCCCGTTTCCCGTAAATATTGTCTATTTCATTAATTATATAAAATATCTCCTTTAATCAAACGGTGACATATAGATTGTTTCAGCTCAAGGTATACCCGAAGTGTATATCTTTGAAATATGAAAAAATAAAAAAAATCTATCTGATATTTATTTCATATGAAAGTTAAATAATGAGCATGTTCGCCCAGTTCCCTATATATTCTTTGTAAAAATTGCTGAAAAATACTGCATTTGGTCTGACATTATTTCAAAGCCTAATGACACGAAAAGATGATCCGTGACATATCATTTTTATCTTATTTTAAAAAAATGGACTAATACCTTCAATCTTAACAAAAAATATTCTGATATTTTTATTAGGCTCGACCTACCTTAAATGAACATTCTGTGGTGTTTTTAGTGTCCACTTACGGAACAAATGAACCTTTCATGCAGCATTTTGCACAGGTATTGCAATGCTTGCAAAAACAATTATATTTGTCAAAAAAAAATATTAAACATTTACCATTAAGATTTGCACTTATGTTTTTCAATTTGAATTGATCGTATTTATGGCCAGTATTTGATATAAAGAAATTTTCTTTTATATTTCCTGATTTTAGAGTACTAGTATTAAATCACAATTTTATTTTATATGCTGTATAAAATGTATTTTTACTACTAATATATATATCTTTATTCTCATCACCATAACAACAGGTACAGAGATAAATAATATGGCTGTAGAATATCAAACGAACAAACCACAAGAAGATTACATAAATTAAAACCACGAGAAACTGAAAAAATAGGAAAACCGGAAAGTCAGAGAAAGTCAATAAACGGGGAAATTAGAACGCAGAAGACCAAAGACGCTACACATCAACAACCATCACTTATATATTACTGAAAACTAAAGCACTCGCGGTGTGAACTCTCAACAAACCGAAAGCGTCATTTATTTCTATTATCTATCTATCTGTGTTTCAGTTATACCATGAATATGGTTAGAATATGGATACAATATGAATAATAAGAAGGTCCATTTGAATTTAATTTGAATTATCCAATTATGCTGAAAGAGGTATCAAACCACTACTTTGCCCAATAAGAACTAATGATACACCCTCTTGAACATTTAAATTCCATCGTTTTTTTTTGTTCTTGCAGCGGTGATCTGAGTCAGATCAATCTAGGAATCTCACCCTAATTAGAACAAGGATATTTTTACTTGTTCAATTCGTTTTTATCAAGGCAAGATTTTAAGAATTTTTCAGTTTTTATGTAAAATTTTGTGTTTTACTATCAAGATGCTTAACCTTTGAAAACTAATATTGTCATTCCAGGGTATGTTCACTTACACCACGAGCGTGTTGAGGATATCGTGTAAAAATTCCTGTAAAAAGAATCGCTGTAGGGCATTATAAGGATATATATCATTATTAATTATCAATAAAGTATTGCATAAAACCTGCCACACGAAGTGCCGAGGTATTATGTGATACACCCTGTCGTGTGTCCGTCTGTCAGTCCATCTAATAACGTGTGAACGAAATAATATACTGTCTTCAAACTTGGTATAAAAGTTGTTTACAACAAAACTCAGGCGGCCAAGTTCGATTTCGGATTCAGAGGTCAAAGGGGTTCTGGAGTTATGCATGGTTTGCCACTTGAAGCTTTGAAATTTTGTGAATATTAGGGTTTCCGGCTGATAATTTTCAAGCAAAATAACATACTATCTTCAAACTTGACATGTAAGTTGTTTTCCACAAAATTCTTACAAAGTTTGATTTCAGGTGTAAGAGGTTTTTGAATTGTGTCTTGAAACTTTTGAAATTTTGTGAATTTTAGGGTTTCCGACTGATAACTTTAGAACGAAACAACAAACAGCATATAAACTTGGTATTTAATTTGTTTACCAAAAAAACTCAGGTCAAGTTCAATTTAGGTCTCAGAGGTTGAAGGGGTTCTGGAGTTTGAAATTTTGATTTTTTCTTAAATTTTAGGCTTCTGACTGATAATTTTTGAACGATATTACAATCTGTCTCGAAACCTGGTATGTATGTTGTTTACTAGAAATTCGTCAGTTCGACTTGGACACAGATATTCAAGAGTTTCCGAGGGAGTTGTTTGAAACTTTTAAGACTATTTAAACGTTGCGGGGTATCATGTTATGCATCATTACTATTTTTTAGATTGTATATCTTCTTCCACTTAATATAGTAGCTGGGGGATGTAAAGTAAATGAGAACCGAATCGTCAGCTTAAATGAAAAATCCAAGGACGATGGTATCATCGGAAAAATAAAGACAAAGATGAGCACGGCACAGAAAAGAAAAATAAAGACACACACATATCGAAAAAGGAACAACACGTTCCCAATATCAAACCATGGATGAGATCAGGTGCAGCGGTAGAGTAAGCATCTCCTGCGTCTTATAAGACACCTGCCGTGTCAACTCCGGTAGTAAAGTCATATCCGGTAGAGGAAAAACAAACTTTAGTGGCAAAGGAAAATATATGTTATCATCTGGGAAACAGATATCCATAGCAGTCCACAAGATCATGATGTCGACCGTGAAAATTCTGAAGTGATGACTTCAAGTAATGGGTAGCATACCCTTGCATAAGGAGCCTATTTATAAGGAACCGAGCTCTATCAAGATAGTCACTGTATCTATCGCAAGCCCATGAGTAGCGAATGAGTTGGGAGATTTAAACTCCTAACGCCGGAGCTTTTGGAATGTTGCTACAAAGAAAAGCGAAGTTGATCATTAGAAAAAATAATTCATCGCGTTTGTCATGCAACTTAATTTGTAGTGTACCTCTGTTGTCAATTTCTAGATGAAGGTCAAAGAACGAGGCTGATGTGGAAGTATATGTAGTATCCTTAATTTCGAGCTCTTTTGCAATTGGATAGATATGATGAAGAAAATCACCAAAGCGAATGTTTTAGTGATAAAATATCAATGCGAGGTTTGTTAAAATATCATCTATTTAACGGGAGCAGAAATGAAAGGACTGGGTCAGTTATCTTTATTTTGAAGAAGACCTTCGATGAATTCAGCCTCATATGAGTGAGGAAACAGATCGGCTAAAAGAGGTGCAAAGTTTGTGCCTGTTGGAATACTGATAGTATATTGAAAAAAAAACAAGTCCTCCAAACCAGACAATTATTATATTGTCGATGAGAAAATAACATTTTAGTCACTTTTTCCTCTGAATATTTTTCGGTGATTCTGAGTCGTATTTCATAAAGTATGCTTGTTCTCTGCCTATAATAATTGTATCTTCGATCGCCATTCTTACCGGAGCAACATCTATGAATTAAATCTTTCAGCCGTGATTTCGGTTATTCATGAGGAATGGAAGTTAAAATTGTGGAGAATTTAAAAGTTTTAATGCTGTTGCAGTGTGATTATGATCTCGATTTTGAGATGTCAAGCAGATCTTTAGAGATTTTTAATATCCACATTTCATTTACACCACTTCTTGAAAAGCTAGTATCACAATATTTTTGAAGACCTCTTTTACGCCTGTTAAGATTGTGGTTAATAGTATAGAATTTAATAAGTTATCTCACTCGTACTTGGTTTGTCTGAACAAGCTCATACTTCCAACATCCGATCGTTTGGGTTATCGTATAGACACCAAGTACATGACTGATAACTAGTACAGAAATTATTGCCCGGGACCTGAATCAGTTTTCAGAGGCTCCGGCTACGGAGCTAAAAGGCCCATCTCCAATTGGTTGATAGGGGAATGCCTTATCTGTGCGTGGTAATCAGGTCATAATATTGAAAGCCTGACCGCGGCAACCATTGTAGCTAATCTGTGCGGAGAAACGCCTCGTTTAATTCTTAGATCAAAGTTACTTGACTAGATAATTTTTTTAACATTTATCATAAAGATTCTCTCAAATTATAGTACCTTGCAATTTGTCCGCAAAAATACATATTTATAGGTGTTTTTAACCGGGTTTGACATCGGAAAAATCCGTTTATTAGAATATTGAAATGGCGGGCTGCCAAGTAGACACATCACTTGCCCGGACCAAATCTCCTACAGTTTTCGATGTAGAAGGTTTATATTTTGCAGAGTATTTCCACATATATCAACAATGTGCATGAAACTTTGATTTTGATTTCTGATAATTTCTGCAAAAATTACCATTTGTTGAACTTAATCATTTGTACGTCAAATATATGTCCTTAGGGTACCCCTTTTGTCCGGAGCAAATCTCTTACAGTTTTCGAGGCAAAATTTGTTTTATTTTGCAGGTTATTTGCACATATATCAAAAGTAGGCATGTCACTTTGATTTTGATTTCTGATAATTAATGTCAAAATTACCAGTTGTTGAACTTAGTTATTCTACGTCAAATGTCTGCCTAAAGGGTATCCCATTTGTACGGAGTAAATCTTCTACAGTTATTGTGATAGGAGGTTTATATTTTGCAGATTATTTGTATATACATTTGTGTATATCAAAGGTGTGCATGTTACTTTGATTTTGATTTTTGATGATTTATGCCAAAATTATCAGTTGTTGAACTTAGTCATTACTATGTTAAATATCTGCCAACAGGGTACCCCATGTGTCCAGAGCAGAATGTTACCTCCAACAGTTTTTATATAAACTTTATAAAATATGCCACTTCGAAGGACGGCTAAAGATTGCAGATTGTAAAAAAAAGTTGTACATTTTGGATATTCAGGATTGACCTTTGAGTAAGATATACATGTATACTGTCCATGTAAAAGAAAACCTGGTTTGCTGTCAAATTGACAGCTTTTCTCTTGCTTCCTATATGCTAGGCTTCTATTTAGAAGTTTTAAATGCATGTTGAAACTCTTGTGAAAAATGTAGCGAAAGGAAGCATTTAATTAAAAAAATAACTGTTGTTGGGAGGATTCGTTCTCTAGAAAACTTTTATATTTTAAATATTTTAATAATCTTGACTTACAGATCAAGTATGTGTTTAGTTCCGAATCACTGTTGTTTGACGGATCTAAGGGACTATCAGTTTGACCAACTTTTCTCCTAAACCGTTTCAGATAACATACAAGTCTAATTTAATGAAATTTTTGACAGAGTGTTCCTTAGCACAAAAAATTATTTTGCCTATTCTGGCACATGCCTTTTTATAAAGGTGCCAAAAAGGGCACAGTTGGGTATTTTCCTATATTTGCCCGTAGAGTATTTATTCTTTATTGAATTTGATGAGGATTCTTTTAGCGTGTTCCTAATTTAATTTCCAATCAGTATTATGCAACTAATTTTATGTGGAATGAACCATTCACGAGATTAATTCGGCCAAAAAGGGACAAATTTCAAATATTTTATTTACTCTTTTTAATTTTAGTCCAATTTTGTTGCAGTCTTTTTTTTGCAAGAGGTTCCTAAAGGGGTATGAGCTTCAGTTTTCAGAAGCATTCGATATCTTCGGGTTTTATCCATTCAAACATTTTTGCACATGAATCAAATTTTAGTGGTTATAGGTCACTTGAAAATGTTGAAAGACAATATAGTAAATTTTTATCAATTTCCAATTATATTAAAATACATATTTAAGGCATATTATTATCAGATAAAGGAAATTGAAGGAAAACTCTAGTGTGAGCGGTTTTCCGAGCTATATGGGGTCAATTGGACTAAAATTGCCATTTTTACTAAATATTTTTTGTGAAATTATTATTTTTCATTGGATTTTAATGTTTTTTTGCTTTGGTTTCGTCTATAATAAGGCTGAAGTAATTCGTGACATATTTGACTTATTTCTTACTATTTATGAGCTAAAATGGACAAATAACTTAATACCGAAGTTACTGCAAATTTATTTTCTGCATATGCGCATTTCGACAACTTATGTCTCTTCTGTGCAGATAAAATCTAAACGTTTGGAAGCATAAACTGCAATTACTCTATATCCTTTCATTCGCCATTTACATTTTCGATCAGGGCTTATTCTTATTTTCCCTAGTTTGTGTCTAGCTGATTCAATTGTCAAGCTCTTTACTGCGTCTACATTAATTTTGAATTACTCTAGTTGAAATTTCAGTGTTCAACATGCTTCGGTTGTATTATGCTGCTTTCTGTGTAGTCCTTTATTATTTATTCATTTGATTGGTTTTTTTTTTATTTCTGATTTTGTTTTCTTCATTATAAAGTATCATGCCAAGAATATTTTTTCTAGTAGAAAGACCCTAGTAAAACTGAAAACTGTTATTGATGCAGATATGTTAATTAACTTAACAGATAAAAAAAAGAAAGAAAAGAAAAGAAAAAAACCCAGACCGCAAATTAAAAAAAAAACCTCAAAGTCAGATTTTTAAAATTTAGCTTGGGTATTTCTAGCCGTAATGGTAACAGATGTAATTTGAAATATTTATTCTTTTGCCTTACAAACCTGTAAATTATCCTATTGTTCATTAAATCATAGTTGAATTTAATGCCAGATGGGATAAGGAAAATGGCAGTAATTTTAAGAGCCAAAATCCGAAGTGCAGTAAAAAAGCAGGATAAAGCCACTGGATAAATTGGCAACAACAGTGGTCCTGACTTCCCCTACTATTGCGGTACTGTCCAATAAGAACTTAACAGATTTGAAGATTTGTCGGAATAATGTACTTTGCTTGGTTTCAGTGGAAAGTAAGGCATTGCTACACTTCCTGTTAGATTCCTTACCAGATGATAGAATATATTGCTACAACTAATAAATGATATAAAAGTGAAAGCAAAACCGGAAGATACTTTTTGGCAGCTCTCTCTAGATTTTAAAATGCAACAAATTACTATTTTTATGAATAAGTTATACAATCTAGTAATATAAGTAGTCTCGAAAGTTTTCCTGGTATCTTTATTATGTTGCATCATACGTTTAAACAAAGGCAACGGGAACATTGAACAACTGAAATTGACATATTTTATTATCATTTAAAAAAAGCACAATATTTATCAGAAAATCTTTTCATTAAACTAAAACTGTTCAAATTTATCAATTATTCAACAATTATAAAAAGGGTAAAAATACACCGTCTTATGTTTAAATAGCTTAAACATTAATGCTTTTGGAATTAAATCTTCGTTTGTAGATTGTTAGTCACCGAGGGTATTCACCCCCGGGGTATTCACCAACCATATATATTTATATATATATAAACTCGTAACAGGAAATTATTTTAAAAAATTATATTCATGTGCATTTATTGTTTATATATACACAATCGGAACAAAGTTATAATTCATCAGCTTATTATTTTGGCAGTTTGTGTATTTACATGTTTAACTAAAGGATATGGAGTAAATGAACATGAGACCATAACACATATGTTAACTCTAACTGCAGAAATTTTAATGAGCTGTATGGCCATTTCGGAAATTAATTCCTCATCAGTAGCACTAGAACCTAAACATAAGACTACAAAAAATACCCAAGTTGCCTACAAAACACTTAATTTCGTTATGCTGTACACGTGTTTCAAGGAGTAACCTCTCATCAGCAGCATTAGAATCAAATGATATGGAAAACCATTATCCAAAAGTAGTAAAAAAATGTGTACTCATCAACAAAAATGTCGAAATAGGAGGCCAAATCCAGTACCAAGGACATCTACCGAGTGCCATACACGGAATGAAGCTTTATTATTTTTCAATAGGTTAGAATTTTGATAAAAACAGAAATAGGAAATCCATGAATTTTAAGAAATCTTTAAAATGCATAAAACCAAACGAAATCAAAATAATCAGTATTTCAAATATAGTTTAGGACAAAACTATTATGGAAGGAATTAAAACTTAGGTTTTAAAATTTATATTATATGTTCTATAATGTATATCTTTATTTATGGAATAAAATTTCTCTAATTTCTAGCTAATTTAACCAACGCCTGACCAGTGTGATAAAAATATTTCCCGTCTCTAGTGAAATAGTGAAATTTCCTGCCAAATCTATTTGGGACAAATTCCGCGGTGCTTTACATTGTCATTATACTCAAAATTGGAGAAATCAGATGGCGAATTCATCGAGAGGTCATTTTTACTCTATATTCAAACAAGATTTATGTCTCAAAAAATATCTTCTTCGTTTAAATAGAAATAAAAGAATTTATTTAACCAAATTTAGGCTTAGTAATATAAAGTTGCAAATTAAAACCGGTCGTTGGTACAATATTTTCAAAGAACAAAGATTATGCACGAAACGCTCATCTAACAGTATAGGTGATGAATACCATTATTTATTTGTTTGCTCAAACGAGGACATTTTAAATCTAAGATCAAGATATATCCCTCCTTATTATCTAAGTGATAGCAGTGTAATGAAAATGTCAGGAATGCTATCTTTATGTAATACAAAATTGTTGAAAAATATCTCCCTCTTTATAAAAGGTTTAAGTAGACTGTTTTCGTAAAATATTATCCTATCCCCGTATTTCCTTCTCTTGTATTGTATTATCAATGTTTTGTTTGTTTGTGTATTGTTTTATTGAATTATTATGTATTGTATTCTCATGTTGCACTTTATGTGCCTGGAATATTTTGAAT
>MJUU01013444.1:69306-116482 GCA_002080025.1 Modiolus philippinarum | reverse complement strand
AAAAAAAAAAACAAAACAAAAAAAAAACCATTTTCTACAATTTAACACGTTAACTATGAAATTTTCACATGTTGTTAATTGAATTCAAGTGTGTAAGAACTCGAGAAGCCTCGTTCTCAAACATTTGCAAAATTTATTTAACGCAATGTGAGAAATTTCACAATCAACTTAGTTCTCGTTGTAGAAACTATATGTCATTACAATACCTAATATGATAAACTTATCTCGATAAAAACCATTCCCATATGTTATTCATTACTCACAAAGCCCCCCCCCNCCCCCCCCAAAAAAAAAAACAAAACAAAACAAAACAAAAAATAAAAAAATAAACAAAAAAAAAAACCAAAAAAAATATTGTCGATTGCTTCCAAATTCAACTAGCGACTTAATTCACTTCCAGTCTTGACGGCTTATTATGTCACCCCAGACGTAGTCGGGGTGACATGTTGTTATTTTACGTTTCTTCTGATTATTCTTCTTCTTTTTTTTCTTCCAATAATTCTTGTTCGAGCGATTTTTTTGTAATGGCTGGACCAATTGATTTGAAAATTTCACAAAGTTGGATCCCCATCTGAAGTTGTATGCTGTGCGTTTGAAATTTTCAAAATGGCCGCCCTTTCTAAGATGGCCGCCGAAATACGTCAAAATTTCAACTTTGTCAGAATTCAATGAAAATTGATTTCTAGGTAGATTTTGAGGCTGCGAATAAGATGGAATCATCGAATAAGTTGTCTGGGGTGACATGAGCTATTGCTTGCAATTGCAAATCTATTTGTATAATGCAATGGTTTCAGAATTATGACATATTTATTTGTAGGGACAACAACAATATGGCAAAATCAAAAATGATATTTATGGTTTTAATATTAATTTTCATTTTTTATATCCGCTATAATGCTTACAAAATACACCGATTTACTTGTTTAAGCACTACGTAATTATAGTATAACTAACTGACCGTCGTGAATATCAATAAAAATGTCACAAGTCCCGAACAACGCAGTAGGATTAAACGAGTTGTTCCGCAACGAGTTTAATCCACTGCGTTGATCGACACGAGTGACATTTTTATTGATATTCATGATAGTCGATTAGTTATGCTTTTTATTATATAGATTTTCTACTCAAAAACCGACATTTTAGATCCGGATTGTTTTTTTTTTTTCATTTTGATACGCCAGATGTTTACTTGACGACGACATTGAAGAGATATTGTGACGTCGCTTCATTAAGATGTCATCCGGTGACTAGAAATCCTTTATTTTCACCGGCGACAATATGACATTTATTTAACTGAGAAAACTCGATAAATTATCGCTATCTATATAATAAAGGAATAAAACCAATGCGAACAAACACAACAAAGGTAGACATGTTATACTGCTACTGATGATGAATTTATTTCCGAAATGGCCATACAGCGCATTAAAATTATTGCAGTTGGAGAAAACATATGTGTTGTGGTCTCATGATCATTTACTCCATATCATTTTGGTAAAACACCTCTACAAAATGAACCATTCCATTTTTTAGAGAAGAAGTGTTCTAACGGAGGTTTTTCCTTTATCCCAGAGATTCATTGTCTTCTTTGGGGTTTAAAAATAAAGACCCTTCCATTCCCTTTTTAAATATGAAAGTGAATTGCATAATGGGTTTATTGTATTTAAGCTACTTCATGACTGTCATTTTTAGTGGTGGAGGAAGCAGGAGTGCTCGGAGAAAATCACCGACCTTGGACAGGTAACTGACATATCTTATCAATTACGATTGTTAGTCGAGTGCACTTTTTTGCAATGTACAAAGTGGGGCACGAACTCACACTGTAGTGGAGATGGACTACAATGATTGTGTAGGTAGTAGAACTACCTTAACCACTCGGCAAACCAGGTCCAAGTTACATAATGGAACCCAACAAAATACACTATAACCGAATTACACCAAAACGCAAGTGTATAAACGATAACGTTACTACATATGTACCTGTGCTGATGTTCCGTTTCCTCGTTTTCCTAATTAATGTTGCTCTGGAATAAACTTTGCAAGCAAGATTTATTTACTGAGAGATTACTTACCTACAATAGGAGAATGAATCACAACGAATAAAACTAAACTATAGTCCATTGTAAAATTTATCAAATACAGATTGAAAAAAAAAATTCTTAAAATGTGTGTACAGATACGATATTTATATGCCTGAATTCATATTTTACTAAGAAAAGGGATGAAATGTACACTACGATATCAATATCTTTTTTCTAATATGGTTCTTATATTACACAACATCTCAAAGTGTGTTTATGGACCGTGTGAAACGTTTCCTCGAATATAAAGTGGATCTTTTTTTTTCATTACGATGATATCACATTAAGAAATATTACAATCAATTGGTTATACATGTACATTTTTTTACATAGCATACATAGCAAACATCAAATTACAAAGTGCCTCTCAAGCTAAATTTTCATTCTTTATCTATATCAGTTAATATGTGGAGATAACAGGAACAAACTTGCAATGGCCGAAAATCACAATCCACGGTGAACAAATAAGACTAATACACGTAAACTGCTAATTCCAAGGTCTCTATCGGAAGCGGAAAGAGATTTTGAAAAAAAAAAAAAAAAAAAAAAAAAAAAACGAGCCGAGAGTGGTCGCCGGTAATCTGCCGACTAGCTGAAGGAGTCTAGTATGCTGATAAAACACTTTCACACTAAGGAAGAAATTTCAAACTTATGAACAAAAAGGGTTTGGTACAGTATCATCATATCGGCAGTATCAGTGAAAGGCCAGTATACCTATATCTGCTGAAGTGAAATATCCAGGTAAATCATGCAATTTGACTGGTTACCTTGACAGGGGATATGAGACCGTATCCCCGTGGTAGCAAAATCACAATTTTAAAACGCTTTTAAAAGAAAAAATATAGCACTTCCATCAGAATATAATAGTTATTCAGGCTTCACAGGGGATACGGGTTCATATTCCCTGTCTGCGCCCTATATCCCCTTCGCCTGACCCGTACCCCCTGTGAAGTTTCCCAAATAACATATAATCTTCAGTTCAGTTGATCCCAAACGGATTTATGCTTAAGCCATCTTTATTATGTTTGACATTCTGGAAACAATATATAACATTACTAAGGAGTATCTCCCTCATGCAAAACTCTGTCCTTAGCTAATTTTGGCTTTATATTTGGATCATAATTTGATTATTTGCTCTCTATCAGTTTATAAACATCTTTGAGTTTCTGGTCTTCCAAATGTTTAGATTTTATCTGCACCGAAGAGACATAAGTTGTCGAAATGTGCATATGCAGAAATGAAATTCACAGTAACTTCGGTATTTAGTTATTTTTTAGCCCTTTTAATTCAAAGTCCAAATAAATAAGTTATGGTTTAGAGAAAAACTATCCAATTTTATTCAAAAGAGAGCAAATACCTGCATATTAAAAACTGAACCTTAAGTCAGCTTATATTGACTTCCCACTATACAACTTTGATAACTCACATTATTGTTAATTTTGCTTAGACGCATGGAATTAGAGTAACTTTTGTAACGTTAAAAGGTGGAAATCGTCAGAACGTCGCGTATATACGATATTGCAAGTTAGAACATTTCGGGTTTTTTTTTTTTATTTCTGAATTTTTTGTCGAGCCTTCGACGATAGTAGAAAAAAGCGAGACATAGGCATGGTAATTCCAGCGGCAGCGGTGGCGGAGGCGCCGCCGTCCACAGTTGTTTAAGTTTTTCTGGGGTCTGTTTAACATCAACCACCTGTGCTAGCCTATTGATGTTTGGTATGCAGTTGCATTAGCATCAGTACAGCTCAGTTTCAGTGGCGTTTTATGTCTATGCCCCTGCAGGTATGCTCCACTGACTTCGAAATTTTGAATTGTTTTTTTTCAAATGTTTAAGTTTTTTATTGTGTCTGTTTAGCATCAACCACTCTTAGTTGCCCATTGATATTTGGTATGCTGTTGCATTAGCATCAGTACAAATCTGTTTCAGTGGCGTTTTATGTCTATGCCCCCGCAGTCATGCTCCACTGACTTTGAAATTTTGCACTGTTTATCAAATGTTTAAGTTTTTTCTTGTGTCCGTTGAACATCAACCACTCTTAGTAGCCCATTGATCTTTGGTATGCAGTTGAATTATCATGATTGTGATCAGTTGTGATCACGGATACATTTGGTATCATGGCTGCATCTGAAGATCAATGTGCAGAGTTTATTTTTTTAATGTTATTTATTTATTTTTTATTCGTGCTTCCGAATTAATTTCAAATGAAGAACTAATTTTAACAATACCAAATTCGACTTGCAACTATACTAAGCGACATTCAAGTTTACTAATCCATTCCTTCAATATCGATAATATGAACATGTGTACTGGTATGCCTATAAAACTTTCTAAGTTTCCCTTTCTTATGAAACATAAAATACCTTTTCAATGTTTCGCACTACTTTCAAATACCTTTTTCTCCACAACTATTCTACAGAGAACTGTAATTTTAAAATGTAACGTTCCCCCTGAAATATAATGAAGATTACAGAAATTGTCCCTCAGGCTTTCTCACGAATACATGTAAGAAAGACAGAAAAAAAGTTTTTTTTCATTCCATTTCTATGTAATAAACAGGATACTATAAGCATAATATTTTAAATAAACATGGACATTGTTGCTCATGGTATCATGTGTGTAACATTTAACTGTTAAGCTTGCGGTTTCGCAGGTGTCTGTTTTACAAAGTTTTACGGTTTGCCAAGATTTACAGGAAAAATGTAAAATCAAAGGAAAAATGGATTCCCTTGCACCAAATACTTAAAATGCACATACTACTGTGTCTTTCTTATAATATATAATGCTATATTTTACTGTGGACATTTTTGCAGAAATTAAATAAATTCTCTAACATTTGCAAAAACTGATGCCAATTCACAAAGCTCCGTTCATCGTATACGTTATGGACGAGCATAGTCACTATATTAGCCTAAAAGCCCATCACGAAAAGCTTGGATTTTGCATTTATAAAATTGCAACATTAAGGATTACTTTTTGAGATAAAATGTACCAAACATTTAGAACCGGGCGTTTTGTACCATCCAAGCTGTGTGTCATGTGACCAAAAACAGCGACCAATAATCTAACCAAGGAGTAATGTGACATTTAGTTGGTGATTTCGAAATAAATACCGAAGCAACAACCAAAAATCATAAATCCAGAATGCATGGCAATAAAGACATACAGACAGAGAACGTAAATGAAGACCAAACAAACAAAACATATAATACAAACGCCACAAATAAATAAAATGTGCAAAATAATCATATTATCAGCCTACATGAATTGTTTAACACACTCTTTAATACAACATTTGAGGCCCTAAAAGGGTAACTGAGACCTGAATAAGTTATGTATTACCGTCTTACTATTGATTGTTTAGTTAAATACATACTTTAGCAAACATTGAAAAATAGTAAATTTGAAATAAATATCGAAACAACAACCAACAAAATCATATATCCTGACTAAGATCCAGAACAAATGTAGAACGATCACACACAGAGTGACAACATAGTTAAACATTGAACCCTATGGGAAAATATCGAAAGATTTCCTCTGAAAAAAACAATGCCATTTTTATCCAACCTTGATCACAATGTCCTTTGGTTTGGTGATCTTTGAAGGACAACGACAAAACAAACAGAAAATTTTACAAACGCCGCAAAAAATGACAAAATGAAGCACTAACAGTATCAATTTTTTTTTCTTCTAAATTTTGTATCAGTTGACACAAATATGTGATTCTATATAGGTTACAACTCCTATGCGTGCTTTTTGATAATATTTAAGTTGTACTTAATCAAAATACAAGTTTGCAATTTTTACAAAACGATTGTACTGGTTACAGTAATTATCTCCAGTATTTTGCTGCTGGCCCGAAAATTTCATTTTCATTTGAAAACTAGCAGATCTAAGAAATTTAAATATACATCTAAAGGCCCTTTCACACTATAACGTTCAAGCTAACATGTGCCGACGTTCTCGAATGTTTTTACATGTAAGAACGTTGGCACACGCCGACGAAATTGAAGAAATTCTCTTGTTTGGACGCATTCAAAACGTCAGGCTTACGAGCTACAACGCACGAAAAACTTATCCATAACTTGTCTTCAACGCTCAAAAAACGTGTAACAGCGTATGACGACGTTTCAAAGGCGTTTTACTAGCGTACTTGACGTATACCGAATGCTACCATAACGGTCTTCTAGCATTCATAGAACGTTTGTATAGCGTTTTGACGATCTTTCGTCCGATCAGTTCGAAATTCTTCACCCAAATGTCATTTGCAAAAGTGTAAATGAATTGAAATGGCACAGAAAATTATGACGGATTTACAAGAGGGATGAACCCCCCAAAAATCACAAATTATTTATAAAAAAAATGTCAGCCTGACGATGAAATAAATCACCAATTTAAACTTTCTTCAGGATTTTATCTTGCTCTGTAACCATATTTTTATTATAAAGTACCGGCTAATACGTTACTACTTATTTACAAGACGTTCTGTTTGCGTTCTTTACACGTTTAAAACAACTTTCGAGAAACTACTGCATATCGCACACATTGCGTGTATAACGTTCCTCTAGCGTTCGTCTCACGTGTGCATAACTTATCAACAACACGTTGGCGAACGTCATAAAATTTTGAGCATGTTGAAAATTTTCCGAAGCACCCAGCGTTCAACAACGCACTCAAACGTATGTCGACGTGTTTGGAACTTGTCTTTAAAACGTGCATCTTACTTATACAACGCACAGCAACGTGTACAAAAATATTCTCGCACGTCGGCCTACGTTTCTGCTGTGCGTTATAGTGTTCAAAGATCTCTTCTGAAAGAACAATGCCGATTTTATCCAACGTTGATCAAAATAGTTCTTTGTTGATCCACTTTAAAATTAGCTTACACAAATTGTTTATCACATTCTTTAACACAGCAAAAAGGTTATCTGAGGCCTAAATTCTCATTTCAATATCTAAATTTACGATTTGTTTTCCCAAATTTAGGAGTATCTGCCTCCTGCATAGCTATGTTCTAGCTAATTTTGGCTTTTCTATTGTCAATTTGTTCTCTATTAGGCTTAATGAACGGAATCTTTTCATAACTGAAAAACTATAACATCAAGGTTTTCGTTATCATAAACTAGTTAAAACCTTTACTAAATTTTATCATCGATATAAAGACTTAGTTCGTAAATACAATGCAACCTGTAAACATCTTATCAAGGCTGGCATTTCACACCCTTTATTTTATGGTAATGTTTTACATAAAAGTAAAAAATACTTACACTCGCCTAACAAACTTATAAAACCTTTAAATCGTCTAATTCATAAGGGTTATAATTACGGTATTGTCGTCAAGTCATTACGTATGGCCTTCTTTGGTATTAACATTGATTTTTTGATAGGGTCTTTGCATTTTAACTAAACACATTCTAAATTTCTAAAATCAGTATTGCATGGACACGGGTTATGTATTCCGGTATATACATGAAATCATTATGCTAAACTCCTCACAGGAAGGGATCTTGATGGAAGCTGTATACTGAGGGTACATAACTTAATTTGTCAGTTGGTAATGGGTCTGGAGCTGGCATGTCAGTTAACTGCTAGTAGTCTCTTGTGATTTCATGTTTATGTCCGTATATTTAGTTCTTTCAGTTTCATTTTTCACAGTTGACTCAGTCCTGTTGCCAACTGAATTTTACTGTTGTTACGATCGTTTTTTTATTTATCACATTGGCTATAGGGGGAAGGTTTGGGCCCAATAAAACTAGTTTAACCCCGCCGCAGCAGGTTTGCGCCTGTCCTAAGTCAGGAAATTTATTAAGCCTTTGTGTGTCTTGTCTGTTTTCTAGTTAGTTCACTTTATGTCTATCGGAGTCTAGGTAGATGCTTATTTCGGTGAACTTGATTACTCTTTTATTTAGGGGCCAACTCCGACCTACCGTGTGTGGGGTTTCCTCACCGTTCATTGAAGATCTTATGGTGGCTTTGAGTTGTTATTGCTCCCCTTAGGGTCGTTGTCTCTTTGACACATTCCCCGTTTCCCTTCTTTTTCTTATTTTAGTTTATGGATTTCCTGATGTTTGATTCATCACTGAGCGTATATTAAATTCAATACGCGCATTCAAAGAAACTGAATTCATAGTAACCTCGGTATCTTGTTACATCATATAATATATTTAGCTTGCATGCGTTTTCGTTTTAAATTTCTGACGATAAATGCAGGTACATATGTTTTTGTAAAATCATTATTGTAGATGTGTCTGTCTTTGCACATATAGAATGATAACACAAAAAAACTTTTTATTTTGCATTTCAGTGCACCTCAATCAGTGTTCAGGGCTCATTTAGAGAGCTGACCTGGTCGCTCAGAATAATTTTTCTACGCGTCGAATTAAAATAAAAGCCCGGCCGTAAACCAATGAAGACAAAGGGAAAAGCAATGTTTCTCGCAGAAACAAAGACCTCTTATATATATTTGGAAAAAATCAAGCTCATTTTGGACCGTTTAGAGACAAAATGTCTCATCAGAAAAAAAATCGATCGGAATAACAATGGGGGATGAATGGAAAGTGATTTCAGCCCATGACCTACAGGTGGTCAGAATAATATTTTGATAGTTCATAAATAAAATGCCAAAAATCGAAAACATCTTAATGTATCCATATGAGAATTTCTCTCAAGCAAAAGTACATCATAGCTTATTTATATATAGAGCATACATCTCTCTCAAGGGGAATCTTTTTACTGATTCCACACTACAGGGGAGGCAAAATCCGATCTAGAATAGCAATGAAGGGATATGGAGTAAATGTATATGAGACAAAGTCTCTAAAAATCCTAAAACAAAGCAATGGAACAACACTTTTATCTTGATGTCACCATGATGCCTTCAACAATGAGCTTTGCTTATACCACATAGTAAGTTTAAGATGGCCCTTAGCACCGGTTTGAGCAGAATTCATTGTTAATTATCGAGCAACGCTACATTCATTCTTCATTATCCATGAATGCTGGGTTGTCAACAAACATACAATTGATCAGCAAAGTGTTCTCACAATCGCTGTCATCCGTTGCAAGACTAATAAAAACAGAATACAATCACAACACTAAAAACAACCACTGGGCGCTTATTAAGTCAAAGGTAAGAAAACTTGGCATAATAAATCATTAAATGTGGGCACAATAAACAGATGGTCAGAATATCAATTTGATAGTTCAAAAAAGCCAAAATTTGATAGTATGATAGTGCATTCTCACAAGCTCAAGTACTCCATAACTGAAATATATTTGAGCATAGATTTTTGCAAAAAAACTTGAGATAAATCAACATAACGTTAAAAGCAAAAAAATATTCAGTTGTAATTTAGACTAAAATGACACATAGAGTTATCTCCCGTTGTCCATGTTCAATGTGGACCAATAAAATAAAAACAAAAAATGTTGACATGTTCAACATGACTGGTGTCTAATAAGAGGCAGGAAATGCTTACTATACCGGTGCACCTGATCTCACCCATGTTTTTTTTAATTGGGTCTGTGTTGTTTATATTTGTATATGTGTGTGTCTTCACATTTTTTTCCATGACGTGCTCATGTCATGTCTTTGTTTTTTTTTTGGATTTCCGATGTTTTCGTTGGATTGTTCGTTTTAGACTGAAGGTTCGGTTTTCACTTACTATTCAACATATTGCTTACCTAATTAGGTGTAATAAAATAAACGAATTGTATAAGATTAGTTGCAAATATGTGCACAACAAATGCCAATTTGAACATGTGTCAAACTTTATATAAATATATGGTTAACTCAAGCAGAGGAACAATTCCTCTTTTTTGTTGTACTTTATCTTTAGTTCACGAAGATGTCTTCAACAACGAACTTTGTTCATTGTAAGTTCAAGAAGTCTTCTGTCTCATGTCCTTGTTTTATCTTTGATTTTCTCTGTTGCCGGTTTTTGCCATGTCATTGAAATTTGGTTTTTGTGATCATCACTTCCCTTGTTCCTTCGGTATTCTACTGCCGTTGTCTAGAGCACCGATTTGAGACGAATGTATTACTTGATTTCGAGCAATGCTACATCAATGTTTCTTATTTCTTCTTTGTATAGAAATACACTTTGATCGCATTCTTACCATCGATCTTCTTCAGTCTGCAAAATACAAAATTATACTATTCTTTACAATTTTCAAGATTATCAGACATTTCATTAAGCTAATATGTCTAATGCAACATTATATAACGGAAGTTTTGCTTGGTCAAAACAGGCCGTCACTTCAACCATTTACAAACCTGGAATAGAGAAGGTCCCATATTTAGCCGTGTTCCCTGTATGATTACAAATACAAAAGTCCAAAACAGAACATATAATCGTTTAATTACATTAGAAGCGAAATAACAGTACATTATGTGAATACCAGAGGGCGTCAATCTTGATTTTACGATAAAAAATATCCGTTTGCAGATTCCGCTACAAGTCGCCTGTAAACTGCATTTTACCATCAATTCTATGGTATTTAAATAATGAACTGTTTTTGTTTAATTCTAGGGTTCGGAAGCTGCAAACTGTTTTGGCCGTCCTGCATTAAAGTAGAGTTCCGAATGAAGGTTTCTTTTTTTTTACAAAATTTCCGAAGTTTTTAGTGCCATTTCATTGTTGAGGATTTTCACGGTGGCTAGTCGTTACGGACCCTTTCGGGAGAAACGGCGACTTTCAGATCAATCAACGGCCCATTTTTGAAAAGAATGGAGGAAAATGATGGAAAGAGTAAATTCTTGAAGGGAAATAAACAAAAAGAACACTTATGTGGTAAATTATTTTCTTTTTACGGAATGTCTTACAACCGTTTTTCTTTCACGGAATACGTGTTTGAGTGATACAACACTTGATTATGTTTAACAAAAGCAAAACAAGCGAGGGCTCTGCGTGATGACAATATATTATACCATATAAAAAGAAGAAACTACAGTTGAATGGTTTGTTTCAATGCTTGCAGTCCGATATATTGGTTTCCTTTCCCGTTTAACACATTTCTTTGCAGTTCTGACTATATAAATAGCCTCATTCAAAGCTATGAAAAATATCCAATACAACGGCCCTTTTATGGTCACCTTAATTTCAGGCAACGGACAACTTTATGATCAATAGGATCAGGCAACGGCAATTTGTGATATACAAAGAATGTATCGACAACGTAAATTGCCACAGTTATTTTTTTATAAAATGCAGATGATTTACAGATGAAAATCGAAGAATGACATGTCATATATACCCATGTCAACCTAAAAGTCGCTGCTTCAGCATATGCAGTAATAAAACGCGTCCACGGATTACAAACAGGTTTTCCTTAAGATCTACCCTCCCATGTTTGTAAGAAGATATTAATGTTGGTATACACATTGATTATCTGTGAATTGTTGAAATACCCATAGGGACCATGTTTTGACTAAAAGAATAAACATGTATTTATAAAGTAAGAACTCAAACTGCTTGCCTGAATGCAAATTTTTTTTAACTAAATAATTCTTGATTGTGACTTAACCCCTCCATTTACATCAGGAATTCAAATTCTTTTACAACTTGCAAAATAGATAAAAAAACCATGATGGTATATTAAATTACGGTGCGGCGATGCATTTTATTTTTCAAAGGAAGTAATTAAACAAATAATGCACAGTGACAGAAATTTGGCGAAAAATTATCAGAACATGAGTAGCCTGTATAAAATAAACAGCATGAATATATGAAGCATGCCTCTAGCACGGACAAATAAAAAACAGGAATGCTACCAGCAAGATTCAAAAATAGACCGGCACCATTACATGAGAAAAAATACCCAGGCTCAAATGCCCAAAGGGGGTGTGGTATTCTCAAATTTTACTCATACATAGACTTGTTTCAAAGAAAAAAAATACCTCCCCCAAAAATACCAAAATATTGAAGTATACCCCATTCATTCATTTTTATGCTTTGTAATGTGTTTTTTATTGACCAAACTTACATTGGTGGGTCCAAAAAAAAGTTTGTATTTTGTGCAATGCTATAAAAGACAAAGACAACCATTCCTAGAAACTGTTACAAAGCTGCCGAAACACTATAAATTAGTGTTGGGTCCATCAAACAATAGGAAAAGTGGAAGCTTGGTGCTATATTTCATACAAAAAATCCATATTTTTTTGTATGTGGTCAATCTTTTTATCAGAAAACACATGTACCTCATAAAAATACCAACAAAATCTGAAACACAACCAAAATTTCCACCATATTACTATGACCCCCTAAAAAATAAAAACATAATTTGGACCCCCCAAAAAATAGCAAATTATAAAATTTAACCCCGCAAAATAGTCCAAGACTATGTATACCAAATTTTTGGAAGTACCCCCTCCCCCGATCAAATGTTCTTTCCAATGCAGCCTACTCCCTCTTCCCGCATAAAAATCAAATAGTATCCGTGCAACTATTACAAAAAAGGCTATGCGCATTTACCTGCGGCAGATTTCCTTGTGCCTATTTTTTTTTTTTTTTAGTATATCAGGGGTCAGGTGAGCTAAAAAGGAAAAATGATGTTTCCAGAAAAAAACAAAAAACAAAAACAAAACAATTATTTGCACCGTGCTAAACGGGCGGAACGGGCGGAACTTTTTGGAAATTACTCCAACTGTCGTTGCATGGCTAAAAAGAAAGACTATTTGCTAATATTCTCAGTCCTGTCAGATTGATTCATAAAAACATAACATTTTTTTTTATCACTGGAAGTAGCAAGATATGGTATTCCTTGCAAACAACTGGAATCTGAAAGGGTCATGTGCCATTATCATAACGGGTCCGTTGCCAAAACGTATAATGTTCATTTCGTTTTACAGTTTAAATAAATTAAGTAAACGGTAAAAGAATAACTTCAATTTTTCAATTGTGATATATTTTAACACTATATGGCTGCATCGTTAGAAGAATGGTATTTACAAAAGACAAAAAACTATATTTTATCAGGCAGCATGGTAAATTTGCAAACCAATGTGTCGTACATATCAGACAATATAATAAATTTCTCTGAAGAATAATTTCACTGGTTGTAATAAACAACAAGCTGAATTATCATTTCATTCCGTGGTAACAAATTGATGCTGAAATATTTTCTTTAGAATCTATAATCTGAAAATTTATCAAGGACGATCTGATAATTTTACTTCAGAAATCAGGAAGTCGCCGTTGCAAGAATCAAAAAGGGTTCGTTTCTCCCGAAAGGGTCCGTGACGACTAACCACCGTGATTTTAGGCAATAAAAGAAGACTATTCGCCTGTCCTAAGTCAGGAAATTTATTAAGCTTTGTGTGTCTTGTCTGTTTTCTAGTTAGTTTACTTTATGTCTATAAGAGTCTAGGATGATTTTTATTTCGCTGAACTTGATACTCTTTATTTAGGGGCCGACTCCGACCTGCCATTGAGTGTTCGGATTTCTCGCCGTTCATTGAAGATCTTATGGTGGCTTTGAGTTGTTATTACTCCCCTTTGGGTCGTTGTCTCTTTGACACATTCTCCGTTTTCCTTCTTTTTTCTATTCCATGTAAATTAAATCATTGTGCTAATCGATTTAATAATAACACATCTTCAACATAAACACAAATTACCCGCAGATAACTGTAAACAACTAAAATGTCCGAAAATTACAGCGACATGCCACAACCCACAGGGGAACCGCACCAGAAAAAAACCACATAACAGACAAGAGAAAACGAAAATAACGATAGGAAGTCGGGACAGCCGGACTTGGTACCAGCACTTACAAAAGCTAGCGGTATGGTTTAACCGGTGTATTGGTACCCAAGACTCCCCTTTCTCTATCCTCTGTTTAGGATATATACAATACAAGAGGCTCTCAAGAGCCTGTATCGCTCACCTGGGTCCTGCAGCACTATAATTCCCAATTGATGGTCCATCTTTGATGGTGTATGTACATAAAAATCAGAAACTTTTTATAAAATTTATTTAAAATTGTCCAAGCAGTTTCTGAGAAGATTTTTGAATACAGTTTCCAAACTTAAGGGCCTATGTTAATCTAAGTTCCCTGCTGGCAGCTATTTAACATAAAACTTTGAAGAGAGTCACATAAGGACTATCATATCAAAATTCTACTGAAATTGTTCAAGCAGTTTCACATGAGAAGATCTTTTTATGCATTTCCCACTGGGTCCAATGTTAAACTAAGTTTTGCTACTGGTGGCCATGTCGGAAGACGGACCAGCACCAAAGTAACGAGCTTGGTCAAAATCTCACAAGTTTCATTTATGCAATGTTTAAATTGAATCCACTCAATGGTATTCCATGATATCTTTGTATGCATTTCACCTTAGGGTCCAATTTAATGCTGGTAGCCATGTTGGATGATGGATCAGAACTGAAGTAACAACACTTGGTCAGCTTCTAATAAGCAAAGTTTGGATTAAATCTATTAAGCAGTTCTTTTGTTAAATTAGGATCACACCTGGTGACACTTGGTCAGCACCTGACAGGCATCATTCATGTCATGTTTGATTTAAATCCATTCATCAGTTCTCTAGAAGATATTTGTGTGCATTTCCCATAGGGTCCAATGCTGTCGGTCATGTAAGATGACAGATTGGCACCAAAGTAATAACACTTGGTCAGCCCCTCATAAACATCATTCATGCCAAGTTTGGTTCAAATCCATTCAGTGGTTCTAAAGTAGAAGTTCTTTGTATGCATTTTCCCATAGGGTCCAATGTTAAAATTAAGATCCCCGCTGGCGGCCATGTTAGATGATGGATCGGCAACAAAGTAACAACACTTGGTTAGCACCTCATAAGCATCATTCATGCCAAATTTGGTTCAAATCCATTCAGTGGTTCTCAAGAAGAAGTTCTTTGTATGAATTTTCCCATTAGGTCAAATGGTAAACTAAGTTCCCCGCTGGCGGCCATCTTGGAAGAGGTCTGAAAACTTGTATGTGTTCAATGAAATATAGTCCTGAACATGCTGAACATTTTTGCAATTTAAACTTGACCTCTATCTCTAAGCGTTTTTGAAATATAGGACAAAAAGTAAAAAATCACAGAAAATTTGACCAATAAAGGGTCACAACTCATATATAGGTACTTGGATTTTCTTCAAAATATCCATGTGGGTAGATCTTAACATGTTGAACATTTTTGCAATGAAACTTAACCTCTATCTGTTACAGTTTTTTTAATAAAAAATAAAAAAAAAACATAAAAATTTTGAAAATTTTACGGAAAAACGGCAATAACTCTTAGACGGGTCATCAGATTTTCTTCAAAATTTCAGCATGGGTAGATCTTCTCATGCTGATCATTTTTATCTCGTCAGATTTTTGATATCTATAACGGTTTTTGAGTTATTTGCCAAAAACTGTAATTTACCACTATGTTCTATTTTTAGCAACGACAGCCATGTTGTTTGACCTAAGACATACAAAATAAGAAATTTGAAACTAGATACCCTAGTGATGATTCAATTAAAGTTTGGTTCCATTTGATCCAGTGGTTTCAGAGTAGAAGATTTTTGAAAGTGAGCTAACGACGGACGCCAAGTGATGGCAATAGCTCACCCTGGCATAGCCAGGTGAGCTAAAAATGTGTTTCCTATTGATCTCAATTGTGACTCTAGTTACATCAAGACGAAAAACAAGGAGAAAAAGAAAACAGCAAAAAAAAAAAAGTGTTGTTCTGGATTTGACTTGAACTACTGTCAATTTGTCTAGCATGTAACAATATTTCTTGCCTGACAAAAGCAAAAAAGGAAAATTAAACTTAACTTAAATGTAACTGCTGTTCTTGTGCCACTGCTGCTAACTCCTGAAAATTTGAGAAGGGTATGTCTTTTTCAATAGTTGTAGTTCCAAGCACATCACAAAAACACTTGAAATGCTGACTACAGTAGTCAAGGACAGGACTACCATTCACGTGTTCGCAAATCTCTGGTTCTAGGCACCTTCGTAGAAGAGGTTATGTCTCTGTGATTGCTGGAAATCAGACCTAGAGCATGCATCGATCACCTGTAAAATTATTTCTAGGCATTGCAACAACTGATGACCGAAAAGTTTTACCGTTAAGGTCTAATGTGTAGTTTTGTTCTGCACAGACAGCAGTTTTTAGGTCATGTCTGATTATAATCATTTTTTTGTAAAAAGAAAAAAAAAGCAACTTCGATACATCATTGCTTAACTACATTGTATGTTCCCTGCTGGTTGCCAGTCGGAGGGAAATGAGCAATTTCCATTCATCATTCCTGTAAAGTTTGGTTACATTTGCTTCACTGGTTTAAGATGAGCTGATAAAAATATTTTCACATAGGGATTTCAGCGATATGAGAAATCTTGATAAAAGATTCCAAACAATTCCTGCCAAGTTTCATTGAGTAGTTTCAATAAGATTATTGAAAGGGTGATTTTCGCTAAGGGTCTATTGTTAAGCTATGTTCCCCAATGGTTGCCATGTATTTGTCGGATCCCATCAAAATGAGGAATCATTATAAAGAACATTCCATACGTCATTCCAGTACAGTTAAGTACCGTAGGGTTGAAAATTTTCAGAGCAGTTGATGCATTTAATTATTTCTCCATAGGGGCAAAATTTAAAGCTATGTCCCGCGAAAGCAACTATTTTGTTTGGTGTTAATTGAATGATCAGTCCTTTCTTTAAATGACATCTCAAACATTCTTGTAAAATTCAAAGGTGATCAAAATTTATTTTCCGATAAGATAATATTATCCGCGCTGGCAACCATGTTTTTTTTTTTGTTGTTTTTTTTTTTGTTTTTTTTTGTTTTTTGTTTTGTTTTTGTTTTTTGTTTTTTTGGATCGTGAAAAATGATCAGTTTTGTGCATTACTTTCACAACATCACTGCTGTAAAGTTTGAATGAATTCTCTTCAGTATTTTTAGAGGGTCTGATGAAAATACGGAAAGCTATTACAGACGTGCGGACGGTATATATACATAGCTTTTCGGCACACCTTAATAAATAAATGTTAAACCCTTTCGACATACAAATCTGATAGCTTTTTATTGTTGTTTTTATTTTTTTTTTCACATTTCGCAAATTTGGCACACCGTAAAATATAGATGTTTACCCCTAACTCCATGCAAATCTGATTTAATTTGAATTCTTTCGGTTATCAAATTTTAAATATGGAAAGCAAGCCAAATTCATCTGAGCTGTTTTCTCCTATTTTGCTATGCAAAATTGAAATGTAGATGAGGAAAGTAAAATTCTGATGAAGAAACAACACCTACGACATAAGTTGTCGAAATGCGCATATTATGCAGGCCCTAAATTAACAGTAAATTCGGTATGTTGTTATTTATTACCACTGTGCCGATGCCTCTGCTGGTGGACTGTTAGTCCCCGAGGGTATTCACCAACCAAGTAGCCAGTACTTCGGTGCTGGTCCGAAAACCGATTTATCTGGAAACTTGAAATATCTAAATTTAAGAAAATATTGTTCAAAACTAAGGAGTATCTCCCTCTTACATAGCTCTGTCTGTAGCTGATTTTGGATTTCATATTTAAACCATTTTGGTTATTTGTTCTCTTCCAGCTTTAACAAATATTTTGGTATATGGATTTCCAAATGTTTTGACTTGATCTGCACTGAAGAGACATAAGTTGTCGAAATGCGCATACGCAGAACCTAAATTAACAGTAAATTCGGTATGTTGTTACTCAAAATTAAAAAAAAAGTGGACGAAAGCGAAATGTTCCTTATATATTATTAAAGGCATTGAAAACGTCTATAGAATATTTTTACAATTTTTAGACGAAAAATAAAACAAACGAAAGACAAAAAAAGAAATTTAAGTTAACCATTGAAAATTTTTGGGAAAAACAATTCAAAGAACTTTAAAGATGCAGTTACATTGTTGATTTTGCCATAAAAAGGAAATACAATTTCTTATCGAAGAGGTCACCTTCAAGGACACAGTGGTCAGATATGACAGGCTTAGTTTCTTTCTTTTGATGAACCTTTTTATGCACTTACGATGTAATAATATTGCAATGCAAGCTAGAGTTGATAGATGTACACCGATACAGACGGACAATGATTAATATAAATTAACTAATCTATCAAATTGATAATCGATCACTTATCAATAAAAATCGAACAGTAATCGATTGATTAGTTCGACTAATCGAACATTTATCGATCAAACTCTCTGAGGAGTTTGACCGATGATTTTGATTATAAATTTGTGATCGATTTCTCATTGATTAATGATGAGTTGATCAATAAAAAAGCATTAACATAAGCCATCTGAATTGTTTTATTATATTTTGACTAACCAATCAACATAACTGTAACTGATGGTACTAAACACTATCTGAAGTTAAAGGAAAATTTCAGTGATCACTTATCGATCACAAATTTCTAATCAAAATCATCGATCAAAATTCTCAGAGAGTTTGATCGATAAATGTTCGATTAAGCGCACTAATCAATCGATTACAGTTCGATTTTTATTGATACATGATCGATTATCAATTTGATATATTAGTTAAGTCTGGTATATGACATCCTTGGAAGTTTGCGAGGCCATAATAATTGCTACAGCTACCACTATAACTTCGTACCAAACCTTTAAACATTTACCTTGCATTTTTTTGCCTTTGTCATCTTCAACTGCTTAAACTGTCGATCATCAATACATGGGTAGATCAAGGGCATTCTGATGCAGTTATGATTTTCTATTTTTATTCTTTTTTCCACCTATTTTTGTCCGACTATTTTCACTTTGACAAAATTTATTCGTATTTAGAACAAAGTTAAATCACAATAAGGGGGAGTGTATGGATGACCAAAATTTTCAAAATGGATGCCGTTACTAAGATGGCCACCAAAATATGTAAAAATTTCAATTTTGTGTGAATTCAACGAAAATTGATTTCTAGGTCCATTTAGACACTGCAAACAAGATAGAATCATTGGATTGGATGCCGGGTAATATCACCTATTACTTGCAATTGCAAATCTCAATATAATTATTGTTTATGTTTTCGTCCTCTCTTTGTCCGGGTAGGTTCCCAATGATACCTGGACAAAATTTATTCATACTTGGCAAAAAGTTGTACCAATTTGTGAAATTGTGCATTGACTTGCAAAATTTTCAAAAATGTCCACCATTTCCATGATGGTGGCCATTTTACGTGAAGCGCCTAATAAAATCAAGATTGTGGCCATGGAGTTAGTAATCTACCTCTATTGAGTTGTAATCATATATTTACTGAACTATAGGGAAACTGGACAGATAAAGGGGAGGTTTGGGTACTCATAAACCGGTTTAACCCTACCGCTGGCTTTTGCTAGTGCCAGTACCAAGTCCGACTGTCCTGAGTTCCTATATATCGTTGTCTACGTTTGTCTTTTGTCTTATTTGTGTTTTTTCGGTGTAGTTTCCTAGCATATTGTGGCATGCAATTATAATTTGCAGCCATAGTAGGTGTTGCCTGTTGTCCCTTATATTTCAGTATCTTAGAAACTACTTTGCAGATATTGATAATATTTTTTGCAAATTGCCCAAAAAGAGGGGAAAGAATTTATGCAAAATAAATTAATAAATAAAATGGCTGCAATTTCCAAGATGGCCGCCAAAATACGTCAAATTTCAACTTTATCCGATTTCAAAGAAAATTGATTTTCTAGAAAGATTAAGACGGAATCATCGAAATGGACGTCTTTGGCGACATCGGCTTTTTCTTGCAATTGCAAATCTAGTTATCGTTGTTTCTTTTTTCCAACTCTTTTTGTTTGGCTACTTTCATGTAAACATGAAAGTCAGGATTATCGAGAAAATATATCATAAAACAAATAACCCTACACTTAGTACACCTTACCGTTTACAAAGAGATAAATACTGGATCAGAGAATTGAGGACCGCAATACCCTACGGTTGCAATGACAATATAAAAAGTGTAGACAATCTGTCAAGTCCAGGATGCAGTTCGGTGAATGTGATGAATATATTGAATGGAAGCCAACGCCAAAAACGTAGTCATGGACATAAGCACTATACTGCCCCAAGTCTACATGACATTTCAATTAATGGTATTCTTCCATTCATGACCATTCCTCTAGCTATTCATCACATTCGTTCCAAACTGTATTCCTTGCCACTTTCAAAACTTCATTCCTTCTACAAAACATGTTTAGCATCATCCGTAACTGATAGCCAGTCCCTAGAATACAAATTAACAGCGATTGTTTTGGATATATCTAACCACCGACTGTTCAAGCCTGTCACTACATCCGCAAACAAATCTGATAACCGGACATGTATCAAAATTCAATTTGCCAATAAAGGCTTGGACGCTATAAATCTTGGTAACATTCTACATAGCGAAACAGTGACATCAAACATTCCTTCTTATTTTAATGATCAATCAGTTCCACTTATCTCATATTCCTACACTAAACCAATTGCAAGTTCCATTTTCAATTACAAACGGGTATTGCGTGATTTCCAAATTGATGACTTTAAAGCCAAACCACCTGATTGTGCTTGTTCCTCTTCCCCATTCAATTATAGTCCGGCTGGATACGTTATAACTGGTGACCTAGATATCGTAGACAACCTCAAACCACGAGATATCTTCTCAAAAGGTCCCAAATTTCGTGAGCCCCAGCACATCAACTGGAAGTACAACATCAAGATTTAGATGGATGCAGTTAAAGACTATGCAAGGAAGTGGGCAAAGAAAGAGAAAGAGGACGTTGAGACATTGTCCGACTGGATCAGGTCCATAAAGTCATTAATTGTAAATCGCATCTGGCGCCTAAAAACAGCTATGAAATCCAGAAATCCTAGTATATTTGAAGATCCCCTTGTAGTAAGAACTCTGTCCAACCTCCATGAAAATTACGTCATTGTCCTTGCAGACAAAGTTTCTAACAATATACTGTTTGTGTATAAGAAACACTATCTGGACTGCCTTGTGAAGGAGATGGGCATCGACAGTTCATCTAGAAACCCTACTTATACCCCTACAACAATATCGAGGGATGAGATTGTAAAAAAATCACACTTCAGTGTTAGCATCATTTGGCATAAAAACTAATGATGAAAACAATCAATTCCCTTACATCTACTGGGTACCTAAACTTCATAAGAATCCATACAAACAGAGATCCAATTCCGGGTCTTCCAGATGCACCACTAAACCTCTTTCACAGCTCCTCACTACTTTGTTGACAGCAGTCAGAGATGGCCTGAAAAATTACTGTAATAAAGCTTACTCCACAAGCGGTGTGAATCAAATGTGGATTCTTAAAAATTCAAAAGATCTCCTTGAACAGCTATCCTCAACCAGTCTTACTCATTGCCATAGCATTAAAACTTTTGACTTTTCCTCACTTTATACAACCCTGCCACACAATAAACTGAAAACAGTAATTGAAGATTTAATACATCAATGTTTCTGCAGGAAAATGGAGAACGCAGATACACCTATCTAGTTATAGGGAAAGACAAGACATATTTTGTTAATAACCACACTGATTCAAACAAGAAGTACACTGAGACTGACGTAATCAAAATGTTAGAATTTTTGATCCACAATATTTTTGTCGAATTCTGAGGTATTGTTTTCCAACAGACAATAGGAATTCCTATGGGAAATAAACAGATGGCCAAGAGCGCATGATAGGCCCGTCCCCACTTTAAAGCAAACTGATTAAATGATTCTTGAAATTAAAAACTCCATATGAACAAACATGACAAGCGACTTCTGATATGCATAAATTATTTCATCTGATGTTAAACAGTAAAAAATGTATAAACAGTAAAAAATGTATATTGGTTTAGGAGTAGTGATGTCTTAAAATTAAAGAATATCAATGTGTAGACAGACAGAAATTGCAATTTCATACCTTTTTGAAATAATCAAAGTCCTATAACTCTGGAACGAAAAATCCTCCCACAAAATAAAACAATAGGGATCTTTCTTTGGTCATATCCAACAATTTTGCAAAGTTTCAAGAAAAATGAATAAAGCATTCTCTAGCTAGAATATGACGTGTGGACAGAAATGGTATTTCATGCTTTTTTATAAATAATCAAAGTCCCATAACTCTGTAAAGAAAAATCCATCGACAAAATAAAACGATAGGGAGCTTCCTCTTGTCATACCCAACAATCCTGCAAAGATAGGGAGCTTCCTCTTGTCATACCCAACAATCCTGCAAAGTTTCAAGAAAAATGATCAAAGCGTTCTCTAGTTAGAGTATGACATGTGGACGAAAATTGCAATTTCAAGCTTTTTGAAATAATCAAAGTCCCATAACTCTGGAACGAAAAATCGGACGACAAGATAAAACAATAGGGAGCTTTCTTCAATCATACCCAACAATCCTGCAAAGTTTCAAGAAAAATGTTCAAAGCGTTCTCTAGTTAGAGTAAGACATGTAGACGAAAATTGCAATTTCAAGCTTTTATAAAATAATCAAAGTCCCATAACTCTGGAACGAAAAATCGGACGACAAAATAAAACGATAGGGAGCTTTCTTCCGTCATACCCAACAATCCTGCAAAGTTTCAAGAAAAATGTTCGAAGCGTTCTCTAGTTAGAGTACGACGTGTGGACGGACGGACAGACGGACGGACACCGGTATACCATAATACAACCCGTCAAAGACTGGCGTATAAAAACTGTGCGCCGCTTTTAGCTGACCTTTTCCTTTACTCGTACGAGGCCAAGTTTTTACAAGTGCTTATTCAAAGAAAACAAATTCATTTAGCCCAGTCCTTTAATTTCAGTTTCCGCTACATAGACGATATACTTTCTCTCAACAATCCTACATTTAAGGAGTATTTACATCAGATCTATCCAAATGAGCTTGAAATAAAGGAAACAACTGACATCTACTTCAGCTTCGTACCTAGATCTTTTATTGTATATTGACGAAGATGGACGTTTGAAATCTAAGCTATATGACAAGCGTGATGATTTTAATTTCCCAATTATGAACTTTCTCTTTCTTAGCAACAATATACCTACCTCTCCAGCCTACATTGTACATTTCACAGTTGATTCGTTACTGTTGAGCGTGTAGTTTGTACAGTGATTTTTTGAACAGAGCAAAAAAAGGATTTGTTCAACCATTATTAATTTCATCCCTCAAGAAATTGTAAGGCCGTCACCATAACATCATTGAAAGATATGACGTGTCAGTATCCCAAATGAAAGTGGACATTTTCAGCTAGATTCACGTCTTCCCGGATTTGACTACCGACTCCGACATTTTCCCGGATTGAATCACTCACAGTGTGACGGGTGCTGTGAACAGAGCAGGACATGCTTACCCTTACGGAGCACCTGATGTCACTCTCAGTTTCACTAGAGTTCACACTGTGAGTGCCTTTGTTTTGAATGTTGTAATTTCTGTTTCTGTGCTTTGTATCTGTCTAACGTCATTGTTTTTTGTGTCTAACGTCATTGTTTTCTGTGTTCTCGGTTTGGCCGTGTCTTTGGACTTCTATTTTTGTAAATTTCACTCCTTTGATCCTTCGGTATTCTACTGCCGTTGTTTTCTCAAAGATGCATGTACAGAATTCAATCATATTTGGCAGAAAGTTTAATCACCACCTTGATATATCCATACGAGATTGTTTTTTTTTTTTTTCAAAATGACTGCTGTTTATAAGATGGCCGCAATTTTTGGTAACAACAAGTAAAATATTAGGGATTCAACATCCCAGAAACTGCTTTTTCGAAATTTGATCATATTTTGTGTAAATGTTCAATAAGATGAGAGGAAGAAATATATGCAAAAAATTCAAAATGGCTGACATTTCCAAGATTGCAGACAAAATGTGTTAAACGTTTATTTAAACAATTCAATTATTTTCAACATCTTAGGAACCGCTTGGCAGAAATTCATCATATTTTGTATCAAATATGCACCTAGATGAGAAATAGGAAATTATTTGATTTTTTTTCCAAAATGGCCGTCATTTCAAAGATGGTCGCCAAAATCCGTAAAAAAATTCAACGTCATCTGATTTCAACGAAAATTGATTTATTGATAGATTTTGACTCTGCGAACAAGATGCAATGGAATTTTTTTTTAATGGCTGTCATTTCCAAGATGGCCTCCGAAATACCTTGAATTTTTTTTTCTTAGTCGAAACGAAAACCATATTTACAACACTTCCTTTTAAGTGCTTCTTTTCAATGAAATAACATCACTATATAATTTCCTTTAAATTAAATACTGATTTTTCAATTTTTAAATTGTATGAAACCTATAAAACATAAATTTGACAAATATGATAGATACCTATACATTGTAATGCCATTGAGTCACATTATATTTTTTCAGCGCATATAAATGTAAATATCATTTTCTGAAACAAGAAAAAAATGGAGCAACACGTTGTTTGCTGGTCATATCAACCCTTACAGAAGGGCATCAGCCCCCACCCCTTCCAGTCCAGAGCACACCCAAAATTTGAGATGAAGTCCGGAGTTCAGTTTGTATTTTTTTTTAATTTGAAGTACAAGTCCAAAATGCTATGATTTCTGCGTCCGTGGAGTCCATCTACTCAAGCGGTCAAGTCAAAAGTACGTAGAAAATAAGACCCAAGTCCGGAGTCCAAAAAGGGGGGTTATACCCTCTTACAGAGCCTAGGTAGTATATTTCAATAACTATAGTAGATGGAATAAAGCAAATAAACTTTTGCATTTTAACATGCATATATTTTTACAAGTCTATTGTTTTCAGACATCATCTGTTATCTCGACATAGTATGGACTTCTTTTAATATCTTCCAGTGTGCTGTAATGTTGGATATCTGATTTCTTTTGCAGATCAGAGTATCTCATGTGATTGACGGATTCTTCTGACTTTTTCTTGTATGATCGTCTGAAAATAAACATTAATAAAGGACAGATTGACCTAGAACATTGTGGATAGCATACTTTAAAATAATAAAGGTAGACCACAGAAAAAGGTTAGTGAAAACAAAGAGAGGCCAACGAAACTGATTTTCATCTGACGGAATTGTTTGTGTCTCTTTATATCTGTAAGATTGTAATAAGAAAAAAGAAAAGAATCATTAAGGGTGGTTGCTCCTCAGGTTTTTAAGATGGGCCTGATTTTTGGAACTCTCTATTATTTTCCACCGTGATGCATTCAGCTAACAACATTCTGCGCACTGACCCAAACCTTTTTTCTAAATAATAATATGATTGCATTCAAAATATGATTCAATTCTCATTATTTCTGCATCGTCTTAATGGATAAAAAGTGAATGAAAAGTCTAGAGAACGTAGCTTCCCGCCAAAATTACAAGCGCTTGTATCTCAAAACAGGCATTATTAAAGGCCTCATGGTGACTTCAAAATGAAGAACAACGATAAAAGCGTTGTTCCTTTGCTTGTTTTACCATGTATTTGTAGAGACTTTGTCTCGTGTGCATTTACTCCATATCCTTCCATCAACCACACTGACCTATTAAATATATTTAGCTTAAAGCGGTATATGAATGATGTCCTAATAAATAAAAGTGTTCTATTAAAACCTTGATATATTATAAACTTAAGGATTGACCATCTTTACTTAAAGAGTATGTTTATATTTCCGATATTTCAGTTCTGATCAAAAGCATACCCTCACTTAATCATATAATCCTGCGCTGAAACTAGGAGGTGTTCAGCTGATGGTTAATTATGGAAAAAGAAACCTAACATTTTTTTTTTTTGGGGGGGGGGGTACATAGTACATTTTTTTCAAAAGATTAACAGCTTTTGTGAACAATATACGATCGATTTTATAACGTTCCAACTTTACATCTCTTCAAATTCAACGTCACCATTATTACAATGTTAAAATTAATTTCTAGTGTCATTACATAAAAGTTTCTATTCAAAACAACGAAGAACAAATCACAAGATCACCTTAATTAATGTCCATAGACAAGGCAAAACCAAGAACACTAGAAGATAGAAAACTAATGACACTTCACACGAACACCACGAATACAACACTAAAAACTAAAGCACTAACAGTGTGAACTCAGAAATATTACTGTGCCAACAGGTATTCAGGAACGCATTCTCGACTGGTTGTGAAGTGAGTGAAACTACCCTTTATTCAAAGCCTGAAACAGGCGCAATATGAAACGTTCAGAAAAATTCTGCGACTTATGATGATTTATAAACTTGAGAAGATAATTTAGTTTCAAGTCAACCAGAAAATCAAGTGTTTTCATTTCCAAAATGAACGTGTGCTTTTTTGTGGTCATATAACCCTGGCGATAAATTAATGTTTACTTAAAGTGTGGCTTTTAAAGGGAATGATGTTTGACACCAATTTCAGTATTTCTGCAGCTATATTTTGGCGAGAACTGGAAATGTGATATACAAATATAGCATGGCAATGAGGTCAATTAATTAATTTATAGATCTGACTAAAGCATATTGACCGACGACGCAGTTCGAGGTCAATATACTTTAATCAGGTCCATAAATTTATTTATTGATTAACTAGTGTGTTATTGACTTAAATAAGCAAGAAACTGTCCTTACAATATCATAGAACCGACACGGCCAATACAGAAAAAGTCAGCCAATATCGATTTTCTTTGCATTGGCCGTGTTCGGATCCGGGCCAATACAACCCTTTCGGAACGTCTCATAGGTTTCCATTCAAGCTGAAGTAAAAATGCGAGAAAATCGATAACTGATCGTCTGGTGGATTTGTCGAAAGGAATGTTAAAAGTTGGGATTGTCTGAGTGGAAATTAGCGAAAATGTGCCAGTTTTAACGTTAACAGGTGTTTAATTTACTTGAAAAGAGGAGATGGTCAATCGCGTAAAATGAAATCTTCATAAAATTTCCTACTCATGTGGTGAAGTCTTTGTTTTCTGTACGACCATGTGACAAAGGAACCGGACACACTTCAGTACCTCTATTTTAATGTTAAATACCGGCTAAACGTCTGGGATATGTTCATGGGTTGATCTAAAATTTTGACATTTTCAACTCTGGACATTTGTCGGATGCCAACAGCCGATTTACAACCTGGAAATTGTAGAATTACGAATGACATGATGCTGTACATCAGGAATTACAAGGTAAGATCATAACTGATACCATATTGAAATGATGAAATCAATTTTTATAAAACAGTAACGGATAGATCACTTGTGTGCTCTGGAAAGAGGGGGCCGCCGGCTGTGCAGATAAACCTGCTTTTGTTGAAAGATTGAATAGTCTACATTTGAAGATGTAACCGCCACATTCTCCTTAGATTTCTGATGGCAATATTCTCTAAGTATGTAAATTATTCATCGCCACAGTTAATTTTCTTGTGCTTTGTCTTTACCGTCATCAAGATCTCTGCACATTTTAATCTCTTACATTGTAACTACATATGTACATTGTACATGTAACTGTGATAAAGACACTTGTGACAGTGCCGTGTCACTCTGACGATTAGCATATATATATATATATATATATATATATATATCACCATGTGTCGAACGTTAACTACCCCTAATTTTCTTCTTTTTTGATCTATATGTACATGTATAACTTATCGAATGGGAATGTTAGTGTAGTTAATCAATAAAGATATCATTACGTGTTTATTTCTGTATTGGCCTTGTTATTGGTCCTCGGACACCTGTACTGGCATTCGGCTACGCCTCAGGCCAATACAGCCATCCTTGGACCAATAACAAGGCCAATACAGAAATAAACACGTAATATTATCATAGTATTGACCGAAATATAATTGTTTTATTATTAATTACATTATTATTGTTTCAATTAGCCCGTATACTTCGATATGTACGCGTATCGAAATATGTTGTCAATCTGGCGATTCCTAATATAAAACGTCATGAACTATTTATGGAAATGCCAAGTTCACACAATACTTAAAGGGCGTCAAATTAACTATTCACAGCGCACAAATAATATCATAAATTGATAAAGAACAATTTTTATAAAAATAACAAATATTTATACAAAACCATACAACTTTATAAAACAAATGTGTAAAATATCAAAAACATTCATTTGTCGATTTAAGAATCACAATGTTAAATCTTACTAAATAAATTGTTGGCTTATAATGAATTTGTCACCAGCATGTACGATATAGGTCTGCAAGACAATAATCAGTGTTAAATCGCGCCTGATGTCGGCAACATCCACACATTCCATTAAACATTCAGGCCTGTCTTAACTGTTCAGGATAAAATTATATTGCTTTGTCCAATACGACATCAGGTAAACAATGACTGTTTTCTATGGTACCAAAGTTTGTTCAATCAAGTTAATTGGTTATTTGCAGACCTCATTGAGGTAAATGAATTAATTAAATGTCTAAATGTTTGTTTTTCTTCCGACACCTTGTAATATTATTTTGTACCGTTGACGCTTTAAGCATCGACCAAACCCCGAAGAAATAATGTCATCGCTATCTGGCGTATTTATGAGATATCATCATTGCAGCAATTGTCATTAGAAAGATCTAAAAAATATGCACTTCGGACCAATCGTACAACCACCCTCTCGTTTTCCCTTAGCGACAAGTGTTAAGGGTCATGTTTTTGCAGATCGAAACAAAATTAGTGAAAATGTAAATGGACTCGCATACATCATAATGGTTAAATTTGCTTGAATTTGCTAAACAAAGAGAAGATGATAACTTTAAACATATTTTATTGTCAAACAAAACAGACAATAGGATAAGACACAAGTTTACAAAACTTACTAGGTCTTCTCCTTACAAAAACATATAATACAATATTGACATAATAAAGGTTGAATATACATAATTTTAACTTTTAAATTAAGTATGTAAAGACATGAAATAAGAATTAAGATAGTAGTCCAGTTTGAAATGGGCGCAAGCAAAAGTTATAAGTTAACATATAAAGGAATAAAATTGGTACATTTAGAATTAAACCTGCTATTATATCATAAATGAGATGGGATTGAGGCATGGTCACAGCTAAAACTGAATATATATATTATATACAAAGAACTGTCGAAAAGTCTCAACGTAAACTTTAATTTCGTGAGAAGCGTCCAGAATTTTTAATGTAAAACTGAACCGATTTGAAGATCGCTGCATTCGAATCAGGAGTATACATTTCACTGCCGTTTAACAAAATATCAACTGTACAAGGAATATTTAAATCATTTAACCTTCTGTTCAGGATATTTCTTTGTTCACTGTATTTAGTACAATACAAGAAAAAATTTTCTACGTTTTCAATGTTATTGCCACATGCACAAGCCGGGCTTTGTATAATATTCGCATGATATAAGTCGTAGTTTAGAGCACTACACGAGTTCCGTAGTCTAGAATGTATCACACCTAAGTATCTGTCACCAATTCCATAGTAAGATGAGGGTTTTTTAGTTTTAAAATACAAATTTTGGACATTGGTCTTAAACTCATTTATATCTTCTATTTCTCTCAGTTCTGTATTTAAAGAATTCCACAACTTAATAGTATCTGGGAAAAATGAATTTTGATAAATTGTTAATCTCGTATTAAATTGAGAAATATTATTGCGGTTGCGTAAATTGTAACCTATATTATCTGAGATCAATGGCGGTATTAACTCAGACAAATACTCCGGGGTATTTCCGTTTTTAATTTTTTGAAATAAGGTTAATTCTTTTACTTCCCTCCTCATTGATAACTTTTCCCACCCACATTCACGATATATTGAATCTAAGCTTGCAAAAATCGACAACCCAGTGACAATCCTAGCCGCTTCCAACTGAACTTTTTCTAATCTCTCAGAATTTATTTTACCACAATTATCCCAAACTTCTGAAGAATATTCCAAAATAGGTCTTATAAAAGTCAAATAAATTTTTTCTAGGGTTTCCCTCGTCAAGTAATACTTAAGTTAACACTGCAATTTGTTTTGATGCTCTTTGAACTATAATATCTATATGTTCATTCCATTTACAGTTTGCACTCATTGTAACACCCAAATGTGAAGATGTGAAGATGATAATAAGGCAAAACCGAACTTAGTACATTTAAGCATGACACTATAATTTGAATTACTCTTCAATGCTAGAAAAGGCAAATAATTGACAAAATTTCAAATCGTTTTTCATCAAAATTCACATCTAAAACAAGCATATTTTAAAACAACATTTCGTAAGAAGGTTCATGGGGCTTTTTTCACATAGTAGGCAGTAATTTTCAACAATCAAAATAATATGTTCATTTGTTGTTGTACCTCTTAATTTGAAATTAAAAAAAAAACAACATATTATTTTATATAGGTATGTGTTAGACTACAAAAATGTACAAATAGCATGATAAACAATTTATTGTGTTATGCTGTACACTTGATTAAAGAAGTATCCTCTTATCAGCAGCGTTATATGGATTTTTTTCAATTTATGTTTTGACACGTTGGTTTAAATAATAAAATACCGAAGTAACTGTTAATTCATTTGCTGCACATGCGCATTTAAAAAAATAAAGTACCGAAGAAACTGTTAATTTATTTTCTGCACATGCGCATTTCGACAACTTATGTCTCATCAGTGTAAATAGGGTTATTTTCGCGCCGGGTTTTATTCGCGATTTTGGTGTGAAACAGGCCTGTGAAAAAATCGCTAAGTTTATAATTCGCGTTTTTATACTGAATCTAATGCACCTAAATGGTAGTGAAATTTACGCTGAGGCTAAAATTCCAGCATGCTTGCCTACAGCGGACATAGCGAAAATTAGACACACGCGAAAAAATCCCGATATACGGTATGTTTTGTTTGGATTATTGACCAAATTATCCCTGTCTCTTTCGTGTGAACGGAAAAGTCATTACTGATGTAGAAACAACGGATGAAGCTCTTGAAAAACTATTTTTACTGTATTGACTTTATTTCAGTACTAATAATTTATCGGCTTACAATACTAATCATTGATCAGCCAAGCACCACCCGGTCCTGAATCTGTTTCAGGGGCTCCGGCTACAGAGCGCCTGGAGATAGGGGAATGCTCTGTCTATGCGGAGTAGTCAGGTTATTATACGGAAAGCCTAACCGTGACCAATGGTAGCCAGACTGTGGAGAAACGCCACGCTCCATGCAGTATTAAGACCCCATCTATGTTTTTCAAAGAGAGACAACTCTTCTTGGGCTTCATTTCTGGCCCCTACAAAATTCTCCTCTTTTTCAGTGGCAAGGAATGAATGAAAAATACATCTTAATTTCTTTCTTCGGCTACTTATAATCATTTTTGAATTGATTGACTTGTTCCCGTTCTGATATTGCTGAAATATTGCTTACTGGACGTTTAACTGTTTCTCATCAATCAGGCAATCGGGCAAGCACCTGAACTGATTTTCAGCTGCTCCGTTTAAAGAGATACCGGGTGCGTCGTGAAAAGGTGAATAATTTGTCTATATTTGATAGTAAGTTCATAATACAGCCTGGAGTGAACCATTGTAGACGAACTGTGTTGAGAAACGCCAAGCTCCATGCAGTATAAAGATCTCGATATATTCTATATTTATATTTCTCGAAGTAAAACTGCCTTTCAAGGCTTAATTTCTTGCCCCTACCTATTTCTCTTGTTTTTAAACGTCATTAAAACTCGTTGCTTTCGGTTGTCTTTTCCGACTTACTGGATGTTAACTTTCATCAATAAATAGATTTAAGGATGAGTTATATATTTCTACTACAATGATATTGATAAAACACATGTTGGGGACATTGGTTACAAGTATTATAGTGAAATTTAGTACCAGTGGTTCTATGTTACTTTCTACTTAGTTGTATGTCATCAGCTTAATCGTCCAGTACTTTGAAACAAAATAAAATGTATTAAAAACAATGCCTCCTGGTGACCCTAATTGTTTTACTTCAATGTCTCCATTTTATTGGTTCTTAGTTCTAAATTAACCATAAATTTGTATGAGCTGCATTATAAAGATAATTTCAGAATATTTTTATTATTCAAATTCATATTTAAGGTATTGACACTCCAACATAACAAAATATCTTCGAATTAGAGAAAATTTATAAGAACAAAAATCAGAAATGACAAAAAAGAGAGACACTGCAAAACGAGAATACCAAAGAATAAAAACATGCGAAATAAAAATTCATACGAAAAAAGCAAACATCACATCAAAATTCAAACAGTTGCAGTGCGAACCAAGCTTGGTATCTGGTGCTTCGGAAGGGAAATATATATATATATATGTTTTTCCGACATCGATGAAAACCACTCGTCCTCTCATGATCCCTAGGTATACATGACTGGAAAAGTAAGTGCAATATCATAGATTCAGCCTTTCATTGTACAAGTAACGTTTTGCAAAAGTAAAATTATAATAGTGAATTAACTTATTTCCGAAAAACAAAAAAGTTGTTCCACACTGCCTAATTGTCACTCTGTATTAAAATTTTGACATTTAAAATGAATAGATAATTGAAATTCTCAGTGACCGAATAATTTTGCTTTGTGCAAATATAATGGATGTATTTATTTGATAAGCAATCGAACTAGACCTGTCACGACAATTACCCAGGTAAAGTGGTAGTTTCCGAATAATATATCGGATACTAGGTCATCTTTTTCAAATGATAGCTGCTTTGGTATACTCATACAGGTATTTTACAAATCATTTCAAATTACAGTATGCAAACGTGACAGAAAAATACGAATTCCACGAAAACTGTGACCAACTTAAGTTTTAAAGTTTAGTATATCCTTTTTAAGATATTGAATTTCATAACGTATGCATTTATTTCACGGATGTCAGGGTTAAGAATTTTTTCTCAGTATTCCACTAAAAATAACGTTTCAGAAGAAATTTTTATTACACTGAACAATAACGTTTAAACAATTTTTAAATAGATAAAAAAGGTTCTTTTGATTTGACTAAACTATTATTTGAACATGTATCAAAACAGGTATATGTATTTAGCTGATTCCATTGAGATTCAAATGAAAGATATCAAAATATAATGATTAAATGTAAAAAAAAAACTGATACAAAAGGCCCAGTTTATAATTAATGTTTACCTAAAGTCACAAGTTGTGTGGATATTTGTTTTCACTAGAATTCCTCTAAGCAATGTGTAAAGTTAAGGGAGGGATCCATATTGTTTACAATATTACATTAGTGGTCGCAAGGATTTTGTAAATAAGAGAAAAACTGGGGCCGAAATAGAAAGGGCAAATGCAAAATTAGGTGCGTAACCAGCGGATAAAATGTAAGCACAAAAAAGCAATACAATACGCTGCAAAAAGCACTAATTTTGAGCAATTAGTTTCATTAAAATCAGTAAAGCATCAAAAAGTGCAAAAGATCACTTGAAAAACTATAACCACAGCCAATCAAAGATTGCGAACCCCCGCTACCCCTTTTTGGACCCCCTCCCCTTGTAAAAAAGACAAGTGTTTTTGAAACTAAATTAATCATGGTAACTGTAAAACACCAAAAAGATATGGTTGCTAGGTAGAATTTCAAAAAGTACTGGTTTCAGAGAATTTCAGGAAATAATCAAAATTAAAATCAAAGATTTTTGCAACCTGACTGTTGAAAATCATAATTTATACTGTCAGGAATTGAAAAAGATATGGTTGCTAGGTAGAATTCCAGAAAATAATATGTCTTTGAGAGTTTTAGGAAATTTACCAAACTTAGAATAAAAACTTTTTGCAATCTGACTAAGGAAAATGATCTTCACTACTGTAAGGAATTGAAAAAGATATGGTTGCTATGTAGAATTCCAAAAAATAGAAGGTCTTTGAGAGTTTCAGGAAATTTACCAAAATTAGAATCAAAGATTTTGCAATCTGACTATTGAAAATCATCATTGAAACTATAAGGCATATAAAAATATGGTTGCTAGGTAAAATTTCAAACAGTAATTGGTCTTGAGAGTTTCAGGAAATTTACAAAAATTAGAATCAAAGATTCTTGCAACCTGACAGTTGAAATTAATCATTATAACTCTAAATAATTGAAAAAGATATGGTTGCTAGATAGAATTCCAAAAAATAATGGGTCTTTGAGAGTTTCAGGAACTTAACGTACCAAAATTAGAATCAAAGGTTTTTGCAATCTTACCATCGAAAATGATCATTTAATCTAAAAGGCATCAAAAATATATGTCTGCTAGATAAAATTCCCCAAAATAATGGGTCTTAGAGATTTTCAGGAAATTTACAAAAATTAGAATCAAAGATTCTTGCAACCTGACAGTTGAAATTCATCATTTTAACCCTAAATAAATGAAAAAGATATGGTTGCAAGGTAGAATTCCAAAAACTAATGGGTCTTTGAGAGTTTCAGGAACTTTACGTACCAAAATTAGAATCAAAGATTTTTGCAATCTTACAGGAGATTTTCAGGAAATTTACCAAAATTCAAATCAGAATCTTGCAACCTGACAGTTGAAATTCACATTGATAACCCTAAATAATTGAAAAAGATATGGTTGCTAGGTAGAATTCCATAAAAAAATGGGTCTTTGAGAAATTTACCAAAATTAAAATCAAAGTTTTTTTGCAATCTGACCATTGTAAATGATCATTAAAACTATAAGGCATCAAAAAGATATAGTTGCTATTTAAAATTCCAAAAAGTAATTGGTCTTTGAGAGTTTCTTGAAATTTACCAAAATGAGAATCATATGTTTGAAACCCTAGTGTTCATACTAGCTGATGACATTAAAAAGTTGCTTAATTATAAAACTTCATGTTGAAATTTCAAAAATTATTAGTCTTTGACATTTTCAGGAAATTGACCAAATTTTGCGCCGGGTTCTAAATTCTAAATGCTTAGAACTGATCCAAAGAGGAATTCCAATAATTCCGCATGAAAATATAAACCACAAAATCAAAAATTATACATAGAGTTCCAGTGGTTCTGATGAGTACTGATTGTTTAACATTTTTTGGCCACTTTAGGGCATGCCCCTATGGGTCATACCAAAAGTCCGCTATCATTAGTAAATGAGATGCATATAATCGAACTTGCATACAAAGTTTCAGCTTCCAAACATTTATACTTCAGATTATTTCGTTTATTACTGGATATCTCGAAATACATTTTCCCTCATTTTTCCGCCCTGAGGGCAAATTTCAAAATTCCGAAACCTTCGGCACAGACAACTTTTATAGTGTTACTTATACCCTAGCCTGTATCTCATAACCCTTTAACAGCTAACATTGTAATGCTACTATAAATACTGAGAACAGTTACAGGCTAGGTCCAATGGTTGGCATTGTTCATCAGCGCAAACAATATTAGGAGTGTTTGTAAAAAAAAAGTTGTGTCAAAATAGCAAACAAAAATTAAGCTATATCTCAATGCAAATACAATTAAATTATTCAAAAAAACAATTTCTTTCTCGATAAAGTTAAATTTCGATTTTCAACATACGATGTTAACACACCGGGTATTCTAATACACGGAACCGGAGCTGGTACAACGAACGCGGCGCCGAAAAAAAAACAATGATTAAGGTAGGTCGAGGGAAAATGCAATTTTCTCCGATAAAGAAAAGGCGATACTTATTATTTAAGGCATACGATCATTCCTCATATATTTATGCATTCACGGTAGAAAACGCGATGTAAACCAGTATTTATTTATTAAATAAAACGAAAATGAACTTTGTACTTTTCAGATTCTTTTAGGTTTTGAATTTACCTGGACATATATTTTGATGTTAGAAAAAGAATTCAAATAACAAAATGCACCTGACTCTTTGCAAATATGTCCTGCAACTTGTGTCAAAATCACGCACTAAGTCATTCACGCATTGACGGATACGATGGCAATATTCATGTATGGGGTATCAAAATTTGGCCACAACGAAACGCGGGCAAATGGCAAACGGAACGCGGGCTATAGACAAAAAATGGGCAGGTCTTAACATATATTAGAGATTACTAATAAAATTAAGTTTTACATTTTTATGTCCTAATGTAACGAAAATGGTTATATATTCGTCTAAAAAGTTTTTTAAACCTACATATTTTGAATGGTTAGTGACAAATCATTTCACAATTGTTTTCCATATAGCGATGCTTTTCATTGATAGGTACCATAATCAGAATATTTGATTTCATTTTACAACTAATAAAAAAGTTTTCATTTCAAAATCGTTGCCACGCAAGCTGGAAACCTAGAATACCCCCTTGATTTTATTTTAAACATCAAGCTAAGGGCCTGCAAAACACATCAAGACTAAATTTAAAAACCCGGACTTTTATCATTTGAATATTCGACCGTGTAAATATTTGATATGTGTATGGGATGTTCCAACTGGAGAAAAAAAGGATAAAATAAGATAAAAATGAAAAAATTGTCCCTCTGAAGGCACTTTGTATGAATTTTTAGGTGGTCATGTTTTGCATTCAACCTATGGGGAAATAGTTATTGGTTGTAGGGGTTTAAAATAGTAACCATCAAAGGCCCATGTCTTATCAACTGGAACTGCCCTTAGCTAATTTCTGGAAAATAATTATTGCAACTTGGAATTTTCTTTACTATTTGGTCCTTGAAAATGACCAGAATATTCTTGAAAACTCCTGGAACACAATTGAATTTGGAGACATATACCACTATACTAGTATATGCATTTTTGCAATATTTCACAGTCTCAAGGGGCTAAATCGTCTAAACCCGTTTGGAACTTCCAATGCTTTAAATTTTGTGTTCATATTTATTCAAAAAGCTCAAACGGTCCAACAAGGATAACTTACGTGCAATTTTTTTAATATGAACTTGGCATGTGTCTTATGGTCCAGAATTTACATACAAATATTTACGCTTGCTAATAGTTACAGGATGGAAGTCCTTTGTGGACGCACAATACAGTCAGAAGGACACCCATACGTGATATTTTGTCTTTGCTGATTTCGCGGCATCAGTGTCATTGAGTGTTTCACATACTCATCGCGTTTTTAAATTACTGAAAGTCAGAAAATGTGTAATTTACGAAATACAGGACATATAACTGTAACAGTCAGCATGGAGTGATGGACACAACGAAAAGGATGCAAATGGATTATTAATACAATTAAGCTAGTGAGGATTACACATTCAAATGCCGAAAATTACAGTTACAGGCCACAATCCACAAGGGAACACGAATGAAAGACAAACGTAAACAACTACTTGTGTATCGGAACTCGGGATAGCAGGACTTATACCAACTATATTAATGGTATATGAATGATTAGTTAGACTGGGCAATATTTCAGCTTTATTAGGACGAGAACAAGTTAATCAATTAGAAAATATATAATAGTAAAAGGAGAAAAAAAAAAATAAAGGTGGCAGGAACAACCGGGTCATACAGTTTTGATTGCCACTGAAAAGGGAAGAAATGGGTAGGGACAGGAAATTTAGCCTTCAATACGAGACCCAGTGACTCTGCTCTCCTTAAAAAATATAGAAGGGCTTTATACTGCAAGAAGCGTAGCGTTTCTCCACACAGTTTTGATACAATGGTTTGCCGTAAGGCTTTCCGTATTATGACCTGACTACCCCGCAGCTCTGTAGCTTGCGCCATTGAAAACCAATTCAGGTGCCGGGATAATGGTATATGTATAATGTAATTGTTCATTTGTATAGAAACACAAACTATCGAATAAGCCATGAGAATGTTTTTTAAGGTTTTCAGTGTACTTTGGGTGTGACACAATGAGAAAATTTATCTCCCTTACTTTTTCCCTAGAATATAAATTATTAAATGATTTTTTTATATATAAAATATCAATGTCTCATCAGATTTCTTTAAAAAATGTTGAAAGAGAACTGGAAAAAAGAAGGGAAATTGGGAATGTGTCAAAGAGACAACGACCCAAAGGGGAGTAATAACAACTTAAAGCGACCAATGAACGATGAGAAAACCTCACACCCAACGGCAGGTCGGAGTCGGCCCCTAAATAAAGAGTAATCAAGTTCAGCGAAATACACACCAGCCTAGACGCCTAAAGACATAAAGTAAACTAAGAGAACAGAAAAAGACAAGTGTATTTGAAGTTTGTATTTTCTTTATGCAGATAACACTGTCTGAATGGCAAAAACAAAGGAAGATCCATTAACACAATTAAACTTTTTACTACTGAATGTGTCTGTTCCTCTGTTTCTGCTGATTATCCTCAGTGTTTATTTGCAAAATTTCCAAGAGGAATGGAGTTAAACTGCTTTTTCACTCTAGAGGGTGATTTAGCGCGCAAAAGTAATACGAATAAATTGCCGATTAATTCCTACCGGCGATAGCCGAAAGTTTTCGGCACTTTTTTCTAATCATTGAATGTAATATTTTGTATGTGGGTGTAACATGTGAGTTACAGATTAAGTTCGAGTTTTTGTTCTGGTTCACTAATTTTTGACGGAGTTTTTGGCCATCAGTTTTCTCACTTTTTATACGACCGCAAAAATTTTGCGGTCGTATTATGTTATGGCGCAGTCGTCGGCGTCGGCGTCGGCGTCTGTGGCCAGCATAACTTTGTTTCTAGTGGACGGATCATCTTCAAATTTCAGTATGTGGTTTCTTGGCATAATGGCTATCCCGGGTTTTAATTTCGGGTTTATGGCCCCACCCGTTTCAGAAAAAGGGGCCCAAAAGGGGTAAAATTGGGTATTTTGTGTCTGTGGACAAGATAACTTTGGTTCCAGTGAACAGATCATTTTCAAATTTTAGTATGATGTTTCTTGGCACATGCTTTAGCCCGGGCTATAATTTTATGTTCCTGGCCCCGCCCGTTTTAGAAAAAGGGGCCAAAAGGGGTTAAATTGGTTGTTTTCACATATTTGACTGTAGAATCTTTATTATTTATCGGATTTTGATGGGGTTTCTTTCAGTAAACTCCTTAAAAAATTTCCAATCTGATTTCACGTGGCATGTACCGTTCACGAGATAACTGGGGCCCAAAAGGGGCGAATTTCAAAAATTTCATTTTTTTATTTATAGTCCGATTTTGATGCAATTTTTTCCAAAGGATTCCTAATGAAAAATTATCGTAGCGCTCTACTATTAGATTTTTGGTAACTTGTTTCCTTACCCAGCTATGAGGGGCCGAAGGAGGCCAAAATCGTAAATTTACAGATAACCTAAAAAATTTATTTTTCGTCGGATTTCGATGGGATTTTTTTCTTTGGATTCTACTTGATGTTAGCTGTCAGATGTATTTCAACGGATCTGACATACAAATGTAGCTCTTGCCGTTCCCGAGCTATGAGGGGCCGAAGGGGGCCAAAATCGTAAATTTACAGATTACCTTAAATTTTTATTTTTCATCGCATTTCGATGGGATTTTTTTCTTTTGATTCCTCTTGATATAAGCTTTCAGCATTATGTCAATGGATTGGGCATAGCTCTTACCGTTTCTGAGCTATAGAGGGTCAAAGAGGAATCATTAGGAGACATAAGGGCTAATTTTTATTTTCCCTAGTTTGTGTCCAGCTAATTACTAGGTCAATCTCCTTATTGCATCCATCTTATTATTGTGTCAAGCTCTTTCCTATGTCCATACTCACTTTAAATTACACTTTTTCAAATTTCAGTGGACGACATGCTGCGGTCGTATCATGCTGCGCTCGGCGTAGCCCGTTATTACTAAATCATTCTAGTTATTGATCTCACATTTGGTAAGTGAGTCTACCTCCTAAAGTTACAAATTCAAGATCGAGCTTGGTTCTGGTCCATTGATTTTTCAACTTTGACTCGGAAAACTTATTTTCTATTTTTGCTGGTGTAAGAACGCCTTGTTTACCGATAGGGGACTTGGTATTGCCTTGCAATACGATCCATGATTGTTATCTTCTATATTTGTCTTGAATTTAAAAAATTGCATAAACCAATATTTTTTACCTTAGTTTTCTTTAGTTGGTCCAGGCGCGGATCCAGGGAATTCAAAAAGGGGGGGGGTTCCGATTCAAAAGTGAATGAAAATTTCGCTGAGCGGAGCGAGGCGCGAAAATTTTTGGGGTATTTCTTAGTAAAACATCAGGATATTCATTGAAAAATACGTGATTGTCAGAAAAAGGGGGGGGGGTCCAACCCCCAGAACCCCCCCTTGGATCCGCCAATGTTGGTCTCACTACTTTAGGCTGGTAATCTTTTCATATTTACGTTGGTTGGTTTTTGTTATTTTTAAGGGTTTAAATGGATATGGGTATGGCCGGCAAATAGAGGTTGGAGATGGGGTAACAAATATTGTTCTAAAACATTCGATGGAAAATATTTTGTTACATTTCATTTTGTCATGCAGTTTGATATTTATGTGGCGAATCGTCCAAATCATTAGCGCTCATTTGAAAATAAACCAGGTTGGTACTGAAATCACTAAACCTGTTGCGCTGTCACGGAATAGAAGTGCTGTGAATATAGCTTACATGTAGAACGTTTTGTCTAGTGTACAAGCTCTTTTTATTCAATTTTAGATAAGCATGTACTAAACATATCAGAGTCTGGAAACATTCAACAAGTGTTTAAAATTAGCTGATATTGCATGACAAGCGCTTTCGTGAAATTCCAACAGTCATTCCATTACAAAATAACGAAAAATAAACGACAAATACTGATTTTATATGACTGTCATAATGCTATTTTTACCCGCGTTCATTGTGCCTAATGCCCGCGTTCGGTTTGTCCGTTTTTGATATTTGCCCGCGTTTCGTTGTGTCCATATTTTGACACCCCATACATGAATATTGCCATCGTACCCGTCATTGCGTGAATGACTTAGTGTGTGCTTTTGACACAAGTTGCAGGACATATTTGCAAAGAGTCAGATGCATTTTGTTATTTGAATTCTTTTTCTAACATAAAAATACATGTCCAGGTAAGTTCAAAACCGAGCAAATTAAAATCAGACTTTTCTTTTGAGAGAGGTGAAATCTATAAATAACTAAATGATAATATTTTTTCTCCCATGATATCTGTGCAAAACCTGAAAAATCTAAAATGGCGGTCAATGACAAACCTCTGTCGGTTATCTCCTTGTACCAAGTTAGTTATACTAGTATATAGTTAAAGTGGAGATAATTGAATGTAAATATCAAAAGAAGGTATTGATATGCTAATTAAGATTGTTTTCACGTTGAATCATACAAAACTAATTTAATACGGGGAAATAACCAACCCATGTTCCTCATTTTTCGCTGAAATGAAATCAGCATCCGTTGGTTTAATAGTAAAAAAAAAAGACATTTTATGTTTAAGAATGAAGACAAATGACATCGGTTTGATATAAATAAAATCTCGTGAAATGACTTTAAATTCACAAAAAAACAAAAAAGCAAAAAAAAAGTTTAACAATTTTTTTTCTACGTTATAAGTAATTGAAAATAACATTCTTCATCTCTTGAATAAAGCGCGAAATCTTGTCAAAATTATATGCTTTAAAAAAGCGATAGTTACCGCTTCCTATAGAGTACAAATGATAGACTATAATATGACAATTTTAGCTATTGTAGACAAACGGTTCTATTCGTCTGCCATTTTCAAACTGAAAAAAATACATTTGACCATTACTTGCTTTAAATCACTGTGTAACTTAACTTTTATCTATGTGACGACATTCAATTAGAATGCAGGCAGTAGAGTTTAATTGTCATAAAACGACAAGGTAGTTCGAAAAGTGAATGAAATTGTATTTTGACCCTTTTTATTGCCTTTTTCTGCAAGGAATGTGCACATTATTGATGTAAAAGGTATAACTATAATACACATACAACTGAAATGAGGTAATATAAACTCCAGAAAAGACCTTCCTTTATGTTAATAAGACCTTTTATGTATTTGAAAACTGAATTATGATAATGACAGTGTTCCATGTCATCCTTTGCTTTTGTCATGGTATCTTTCAATGTTAATTTGATGAAGTTCGAATTTCAACGCCTTACAAGAGTTTTTTATTCTAAAAATAAACGTAACTTCTGACGAAAATATATATTTCATCCTAACAATCAGCGATCATGAAATGGCCACGAATGATCAGTTTTTTTTTTTCTTTTTTTATGGTCAATTCACTGATTAGAATTTCTTTATGCATTCATTAAACAAGTTTCGGCCTTAAAAAACACTTAACTTAGTATTTAGTAGTTTTTTATAAAGGGAAAATGTTCTTCAATACCCATTAATGTAAGAACTCCTTATAACGAAGAGAACTTTCAGATCGACGTACAGATGTCATGAGTAATGAGTATTATTTGTTTACATCCCTGTGACTTTTTAACAGGTAAAGTCATAGATTGTTCTCAATTTATTGACGTTTGTTTTCTTTATATCCTCTTGTTTGATCTCATATAGTTTATAAACATATCCACACCGTACAACCGCTTTGTATCATTTTGATCATCGACCGATTGATACGATCATCGATGTTTGTTTACATCCTGAGAAATGAAATAGTGGTTCTAAGATTTTTGATATTTAATGACATTTTTAGCAGAACCATGCATTGATTTGGATGTAAAAATGAAGATTATAAATAACGTAATGAAAACAATAAACTACTTTCTTATAACGTGTACATTTTGGCAGACTTTAAATCAAATTTACACTGAAAATCACGCAAAAATCTCAGATCCTGGACTTCAATTCCTTATTCCATACAAATTCATACTTAACAAGTTATTATTCAACATCAGCACTAAACGTGCATCTTTTACCTTTATTTCTATGTATAAAATATTATTCAAATGTCAGGCGTACTTGTTTAATTTGACATTACTTGACACAACAAGAAGAAAATAGGATACGATCTCCGACCGATACATGTAACGATCAACAGCAGATTTAATCTAAGTGACGATACAGTCAACAGCCGTAACAATAACGATCAAATGACAGTATTTCCATTTTATACCCATCCAAAACGAAGTTTATGGTACATTGGTTTCAGTTTGTGCGACTGTGAGTTTGTCCCAGTGTGTGTCTAGCTATCAATCTGAGACAGACATTTTTTTTCCTGTGGTAATCTCGACCCTCCTCCGACCATCTTCAGAATACCTATTTACAATTATGTCAGGATAGTAAGTACCATATAAGGTTGTGCACCTGATTTTTAAGACGGATTTATCAAATGTTGAAAAAAAAAAACGTCTATTTGGTCATTTCTGTCCGGAGGTTATCTCTGCCCCTACTTAAAATTTCTTTTTTTTCAGATTTTTTTACGAATTCTGCAAACCTTTGGACTTTTCATTTATAAAGTTTGATAATCAATGATGAGATTCAAGAAGCCAAGAATAGCCCACTCCTTTTTAACTGCAAATCAGATTAAAACCATACTTCCAAGTTATCTTGTTTACATGATCAAGTTATACACCTCATACTTAAAAAAATAATTAACTGATTGAAATAGTTCTTTAAAAGATATCGGTCCCTTGTCGAGAATTTTGAAATTTCAATCGGACTGTGATTCGAGATTCTATTTTCATGAACTGGGATGAACATTTCTTTTCAATATATACGACCTTTCAATAGCAATTGCTGTTGAATTGCTACACATGACACTAATGGTTTTGCGCTCCATAAAACCTACAACTTCTTAAGAAGTACCTGTGCAAAGTCAGGACCATAGCGATTTACATTTTTTCTGTTGGTTTTGCACATAATTAGTCTTTCTACCCTTTGAATTTCGCCTCCTGCGAATTCTGTTCGGTAATTTTGAAATTACCCTTATGAACTGATTCTAGAGGCTTGCCGAGCCGTTTATAGCTCATTTATTGATTTACAACTCCGTCATAATTTGAATTCATATTTCTACTGAACTTTTAGGATATTTTTTGGGGGTAAAGTTTATAATAATTTAATATCGGATGTAACAAAAGGAATTGGGCACAAGTTTTTCAAAGTTATGTAGTCCCATTCATATTATTTATTACAAAACAAATTCTATATGAAAATACAAAGGAACATACAAAATTAAAGTCAATAATTGGTTTATATTTATACAAGAAATACATGATAAATGGTTAAAATATGAAAACGAAAAATAAAGGAAAAAAGACTAAAAATCAGACATTCTGTTCACATTACCATCTAATTGCACCTCATGCTTGGATTTTTTTTCTCATTTCAGCCTGAATTCTTTCAGCAATTAAGATGCAAATGCTTTAGTCGGACCTTGCCGGAAATTCTATTTTTCAGTCCTTCCATGTCATTTACTGTTTTGTTTGATGTGAGTAGTATATAGGTGGTTACAAATTATGATTTGTGGTGGTGGTGCTGTGGTGGTGCCGGAAATGACGTCACCGGAAGTGACGTACACCGGAAATGACGTGACGGAAGTCACGTGATCAGAACACGAAGTGATTTTACTGCGCATGCGTAACCGGAAGTGGGTGTGTATATACTGTAAGTAGCCATATTGACCGGAAATGACGTCAACGAAGTCACATGACCGGAAACGGTAGAACACGAAGTGTTTTTACTGCGCATGCGCAACCGGAAGTAGGTATGTGTCTACTGTAAGTAGCCATGTTGATAGGAAATGACGTGTTGGAACAACACGTGACCCCGCAGAGGTCATGTATGACCTTACTACAGTGTACATGCGGAACCGGAAGTGGAGCGTAGCCCCAGGTGTGAACCGGAAGTTGGGTATGTTCACTAGTCGGAACGACTCGGGCATGGTCTTTCGGATGTTTTCGGAAGTTGTCGTTGTTTGTTGATCTATGGGTGTCTTCTATTAGGTCTGCGCTCGTCAAAGGGACATAAATTTTTGGAGTTCCCGCGTTTTTTTTAATGTAGGTGTCTTCTATCACGTCCGTGTTCATCGCGGCCATTCAAAGGGTTGTCAAGCACCTTGTTGGTTGCTATGTGTCTTCTATCACGTCCGCGTTTGTCATTGGACATAACTCTTGGTAGTTATTTTCCCGCCATTTTTAAAGGTCTGTTGATTTTATTCGAGACTTAGGCGAGATAGCTCGTGATTCACTAACGATTTGATATTTATGTTCACCAGTATTTAATACGACTCACGAGTACGTTTTGTCATTTCTCGCGTGCTCATTTCACTTTTCGGCGGCGGCGGCGGCGGCGGCGATGGTAGTATCAATTGGTGGCGGCGGCGGCGGCGATGGAAGTGTCCATTGGTGGTTAAGCGGCGGCGGCAGCGGTGGTGGTGGTGGTTGGATAATAGGCTATTGTGGTGGTGGTGGTGATATGAAATATTTCATTTGATTCCAGCAATTATTTTCTCAATCCATGAAGGGTCACTCTGCGTTTTCCCAGGCTTGTGACCGGCTATAACTATAAAGTTATAGGCCGCATTCCCCCTTCCTCCCAAACCCAACTGTCTTTGCTTTTTGTTTGCTTTACGTGGTTTCGTTTTCTTCGGTCGGTGGTGGGCCATATGAATCCAATACTTCATTAAAAAGATATCTCCTCTTATTTAAAGCATAATTCCAAGCTTCTCTTGTGTCATAGTCTTCTTCTTCCTTCAAGCGTTGAATCGTCTTTATGATCTTTCTATGCACTGGGTCTTTCCGTATATTTTCATTCCAGAATATGCCCTGTAGATAAACGTCCCTCATCTTGTCTTTGTAGTCCTCGTACATGTCTTCAAATGCAAGTTGGCGTGCCTTGTCTTCTTCATGTTCATCTTCAATGTATTCTTCAACCCTTTGTTGGTATTCGGACTGATTGCACTTCCTGGCTTTGGTTACTACTATATCCCATGGTGATGCCCAACATGTGTATCTTCTGTTAGATTCTTCATCCGTAGTATACTCTGGTTCTTCAGTAGCATTGCTTTCCTCGGATATGTTAGACTCCGTTTCTATATCTTGCTGTCTGTCCATCTCTTACTTTATATTATGAACCAATTGTTTGTGACGTCGAAGATTGAACTGTCGATTGGAATGATAATTACAGCTATCGCAATGGTACATTCCAGAGGTCTTCACCCCTCGTGATTCGTTGAACGAATGGGAAAATTATAATAAGCGAAGCTTTAAACACAGCCCTACTAACCCTATCTATGATCTTACCCTAACCCTATCTGTAATCTAACCCTAACCCTATCTAAAATCTAACTATAGAAGTAGTAAAAAGCAGTATTCTGTCTCAAACATTAGAGAAATACATGGTACTGCTCAGAACAAATAATGAATTTCTCTATTGTTTGAGACAGAATACTGCTTATTACTACTTCTATAGTTAGATTTTAGATAGGGTTAGGGTTAGATTACAGATAGGGTTAGGGTAAGATCATAGATAGGGTTAGGGTTAGATCATAGATAAGGTTAGTGTTAGATTATGGCAGAGAGTATTAGTATATTGCATTTTTTTTTCATTTCTAAGCTGGCAACAGCAGCAGCAGGGGCACTATCACCATAGCACAGCAGCAGCAGCAGCAATATAGTGAAATGAGCACGCGAGCACAGCCAAAACCATACTAGTAAACGACTCGTGAGTCTTGTTAGCTGTATTTAAAGCTTCCCTTATTATAATTATCCCATTCGTTCAACGAATCACGAGGGGTGAAGACCTCTGAAATGTACCATTGCGATAGCTGTAATTATTATTCCAATCGACAGTTCAACCTTCGACGTCACAAACAATTGGTTCATAATATAAAGCAAGAGATGGACAGACAGCAAGATATAGAAACGGAGTCTGACATATCTAACATAGAAACGGAGTCTAACATCCGAGGAAAGCAATGCTACTGAAGAACCAGAGAATGCCACGGATGAAGAATCTAACAGAAGAGACACACGTTGGGCATCACCATGGGATATAGTAGTAACCAAAGCCAGGAAGTGTAATCAGTCCGAATACCAACAAAGGGTTGAAGAATACATTGAAGATGAACATGAAGAAGACAAGGCACGCCAACTTGCATTTGAAGACATGTACGAGGACTACAAAGACAAGATGAGGGACGTTTATCTACAGGGCATATTCTGGAATGAAAATATACGGAAAGACCCAGTGCATAGAAAGATCAAAGACGGTTCAACGCTTGAAGGAAGAAGAAGACTATGGCACAAGAGAAGCTTGGAATTATGCTTTAGATAAGAGGAGATATCTTTTTAATGAAGTATTGGATTCATATGGCCCACCACCGACCGAAGAAAACGAAACCACGTAAAGCAAA
>MJUU01013444.1:34168-60507 GCA_002080025.1 Modiolus philippinarum | reverse complement strand
GAATCATTCCCTCTTGTTCCTACTTCATTTGACTTTGTTTTCTGTTCACTATTAGAGGAGAAAACTTTCTGTTCTAATCCTCCTTTTGCTGTGCTGGGAGTGCCTTTAGTAGGTTTAAGAGAATTGCCTTTCTCAAAATTCATCTTCCTAGGGTTTATTGTGCCATAATTACTTTCATCATTTGGTTCCGTTTTGATTTCCTTGACTTCCCATTGATCCTCTAGCCTCCATTTTGGCATCTGTACTTTTCTTCCACTTCTAGATACAGTAACTCCTGAGGACTTCCTTGTGTCTGGTGTCTTTGCTCTGTCTTTTGAATTTTTAGACGATAGTGTCCTGTTCGATGATTTTCCATTTTTTGTTATTTTTATGTTATCTTTTTGCCCCAGTTTAGTAATGTTCTGAAGGAAAAAAAGACAACTTAAAATTAACCCATGATATAATGTCACACAGATTGGTTTCTATATAAAATCCTCAAAGCTAACAAAACTAGAAAATTTTACCATACTAAATATATGTGTCATCTTCGCTGGACAAGGGTTACGATCCGCTTCACCCTTGGCAAATCAAGCTGGATTTCTGTATTCTCAAATCCACATTTTCAATTGGTTGCAGTTATCCTTGCTGCAGCCAATCAATTAGCTTACATTCAGATTTTAAATATATATCATAACAATAGAACTTAAAATATGGTGTTTAGTGATTTTTGCATTTTGCAAAATTTCCACTGTTTAATAATCTTTCTATACTTTTGAAGGGTTATTTCCTTGTAGTTACATATATTGTGAATTTTTTGTATTATTAGATGCAATAAATAATCTTTATTTATTTCAACAAATCACACTGAAAGTCTTACTTCAAAGGGAGATAATTTGAAACTAATGTCTCAATCTGCCAAGGGTGAAGAGGAAAGGAGCGGATCGTAACCCTTGGCTTGCGAAGATGTATATGTGTAGTCTATAGCAGGGACAATATATACAAACAGGATAAGTCTCTTTGGTGAAATTCTTCAAAAATAGGACTTCTGAACAAAGCTAGCTTTACAATGTAGTTCCTTACTTTTGAAAATTTGGATTCATTCATGAATAAGAACAGCTTTGTTTCATCTAAATATATCTGAGAACAACAAAATGTGACTTAAAACATAACAACAAGTATTGAGTGTTGGAAAAGGGTGATTTGGTTAGAATCTGAAAAGTAATGATATTGTTTATTCAGTTGTTGTTGAAGTGGTAGGCATGAATTCTGATTGAAGTAGGTATTATCTTGCAGTTTACATTTTGGAGAAAATGCAAAATTTTTAAAAATATATTGATTTTCTTTAAAAAAATGTACAAATTTGAGAAAAAACAAGAGAATCTGTGTCAATGGACACTATGCCCCGCTACTGATCATACCTAATTAATGACCATGAGTCACATTTATTTTATCATCTTTTCTATAAACCTAGAGGATAACATAAAATTTTACCTAGCACTGAAATAAAATGGTTGCTAGGTTAATTGTCCAAAATTAAATGTCTAAGAGTTTTTCATGATTTTTACCAAAGTTGGAATCAAGAATTTCTGAAATCCCTATTTGGGAAATGACTACTTTAACTCAAAAGTATTTGAATTTACATTGTTGCTAGACAGAATTTTGAAAATGAAGTATTCTTTGACAATTTCAGAAAGTTTACCAAAATTGGAATCAAAGATTTTTGTAATTCAGTTATTGAAAATTTGTGTTTTGACAAAAAGAAATTCAAAAATGTATGGTTGCTTGGTAAAATTTCCAAAAAATAAATGGTCTAGAGAGTATCAGGAAATTTACCAAAATTGGAATCAAAGGTTACTGAAAATTGGTGTTTTGACAAAAAAGAAATTCAAAAATGTATGGTTGCTGGGTAAAATTTCCAAAAATAAATGGTCTAGAGAGTATCAGGAAATTAACCAAAATTGGAATCAAAGATTTTTGCAATTCAGTTATTGAAAATTGGTGTTTTGACAAAAGAAATTCAAAAAGATATGGTTGCTAGGTAAAATTTCCAAAATCAAATGGTCTTATAGAGTTTCAGGAAATTTACCAAAATTGGAATCATAGGATTTTTGCAATTCAATTTAAAAAATGGCTTTTTAAACAAAAAGATGCTAGGAAGAATTTCAAAAATTAAATCAATGAGCATTAATATAAAAAAAAATCAATCACAAAATTCAAAGCCAATGAACCTTGACCTTGAAGTCACAGCATCTGTTTGGCACCAAAACATTGCAGTTCATGTCATGGTCTATCTGCATTCAAAGTTTCATCAAGATATCAAACCTCCTTCAAGGTAAACTACCTTCACATGTAGTATATCAAATATTCACTCCCAATATTCAAAGTCAATGACCCATGACCTTGAGGTCACAGCATCAATTTCATTCCAAAATGTTGCAGTTCATGTTATGGTCTATCTGTATACAAAGTTTCATCAAGATATCAAACCTCCTTCAAGGTAAACTACCTTCAACCTAAACCTTAACCTGTAGTACAATATCAAATATTCACTCCTAATACTCAAAGTCAATGACCCATGACCTTGAGGTCATAGCATCCGTTTCATTCCAAAATGTTACAGTTCACATTATCATCTATCTGTATACAAAGTTTCATCAAGATATTCAACCTCCTTCAAGGTAAACTACCTTCAACCTAAACCTTAACCTGTAGTATATCAAATATTCACTCTTAATATTCAAAGCCAATGACCCTTGACCTTGAGGTCACAGCATCCATTTCATTCCAAAATAGTGCAGTTAACGTTATGATCTATCTGTATACAAGGTTTCATCAAGATATCATACCTCCTTCAAGGTAAACTACCTTCAACCTAAACCTTAACCTGAGCATTACGGACGGACGTACGTACGTACATACGTAGAGACAACGTACCTGAAAACTATATACCCCTCCTACTTCGTAGACGGGGCATAAAAAGTTATTTGATTGTAGTCAAATATTACAATAATTTTTATCTCAACCCATGCCATTGCATACACAGGACACGATCAACAGACAAATGTTTTACAATTATGGCCTTTTGCAGAAGTGAATATGCTTTCTTATTGACTTGTAAACCAATATTCACCGAAAGGTGAATATCTGTGTTTTCAGGTCAATAAAATAATGTATTCACCGATACAAGACCATGATTTTTTTATCATACAGTGAAACCTGTCTAAACTGAACCTCTTTCAGACTATAGATTTTGTTCATTTAAACCAGAGGCTCCCAGGAGCCTATATCGCTCACCTGGCTTTCAGTTGCCACAATCAAGGTAACATTGTAAGTTATACAGTTGATCTTCAGTTTCTCAAACTTTCGTAGCTCAAACACCTCCAATATCTTGAACTGTTTTAAAAGTCTGATCATGTTTTACTATATTTCTTTGTTGGGCTTTTTTGACAAAAAAGTTCTTGCTAAGGACCACTTTCGACACCAGTTTTGAAGTCGAGATGTCATTTTGTTAATGGCAGTCAACATACATTTTTCAACATCGGTATTGAAGTCGCAACATCAATATCTACTTGGAAATCAAATTTCGTTGAAATCGGACAATGTAGAATTTTCCCGCCTTTTTTGGTGGCCATTTTAAAAATGGCGGTCAACAAACAATTTTTAACATCAGTTTTGAAGTTATGACATCAAGACCGATTTGGAAACCAAATGTCATTGAAATCGGACATTGTTGAATTTTCCCGCCTTTTTTGGTGGCCATTTTGAAAATGGCAGTCAACAAACAATTTTCAACACCAGTTTTGAAGTCGCATCATCAATATCTATTTGGAAACCAAATTTCATTGAAATCAGACAATGTTGAATTTTCCCGCCTTTTTTGGCGGCCATTTTGAAAATGGCAGTCAACAAACACTTCACCAGTTTTGAAGTCGCAACATCAATATCTATTTGGAAACCAAATTTCATTGAAATCGGACAATGTTGAATTTTCCCGCCTTTTTTTGGCGGCCATTTTGAAAATAGCGGTCAAGGAACAATTTTCAACATCAGTTTTGAAGTCGCCACAGCATGAAACATTTCATCAATTTACACTTAACCTTCATCTTCTCTAGTTTTGGAAATAAAAGATGAAATATACGAAAATTTTAAAAATTCGGTGAAAAAAGGGCAATAACTCCTACAAGGGTTTATAGATTTTCTTCAAAATTTCAGGGTGGGTAGATCTTGATATTCTGAACATTTTTGCAATTAAAAGTTGACCTCTATCTGTTATGGTTTTTCAAATAAAAAATAAAATAAATTAAAATTTTAAAAATTTTACGGAAAAAGGGCAATAACTCCAAGACGGGTTTTCAGATTTTCTTCAAAATTGCAGGGCGGGTAGATCTTGCGATGCTGATAATTTTTACTTCTGTCAGAATTTTGATATATGTAACGGTTTTCGAGTTATTTGCAAAATACAGCAATTTACCCCTATGTTCTATTTTTAGTGTCAGCAGTCATGTTGTTTGACCCTCGGACTAATCGAACACAATTTTGAAACTGCATACCCTGGTGATGATTCAGGCCAAGTTTGGTTACAATTCACCCAGCAATTTCAGAGGAGAAGATTTTTGAAATTGTTGACGGACGGACAGACGGACGGACGGCGACGGACGACGGACGCAAAGTGATGTCAAAAGCTCACTTGGCCTTTTAGGCCAGGTGAGCTAAAAAGGGAGGTATTCAGTTTACACAGTTTTATAATAAATAGATTTTGATACTAAGAGACTTCAAAATGATATTGGTTTAGACAGGTTTCCGGTTTAGTCAGTATTCTGTTTAGACAGGTTTCACTTTATAGTTCAACGCATTATGATGTCATGAAGTAAATATCCCTCCAGCAGGTAAATACGTTTATTTATTCACCTCTCCGCAAGCTTCTTTGGAAAAATATTGAAATCTTATCCTTGGGTGTCTGAGATTTCTCAATCATGCACTTTCAATGGTGTCAGATTGTATTATTCTACTGAGACTCATACTGCTTTAAAATTGTGATGAAAATTAATACTTTAATGATTTCAATTTATTTTTTTTGTGTGTGTCGGTTTCTAATTTTTATTTTTAGCAAAAACATCCATTTTTATCATTATTTACCTCTTTTTGTTGTTGACCTGCATTCTTTTGTGTTGGTGTTTTAAATTCAGACTTCTCAGGACTTACATCTTCTTTGGTCATCTTTTTTCCCTTCTTTATAGATTTTGCATTGTCTTTCACATCATCTTCTACCTTTTCAGAAGCTTCTGTTTGATTGGCTTTCTGAATCAGCATTTCAATTTCGTTGGTTTGTGGATTGTCCAATGGTTGAACATGAGACATTGTAGCTACTTGATCTGATTGGCTGAAGTTTAATGGGTCAATTGAAATCATATGCATCTCAAGTGGTGGATTACTTGTGACATTGTCATAATCCGTCGTTCTTTTAACTGTCTTCTGATTAACATTCAGTTTCAGTTCAGGTACATTGTAATATTCTGTAATCAGAAAACAAAATGAAGATTGAAAATTTTGCATGGGGGTGGCACAGGGTTATTTTCGTGCAGCGTGTTTGCCATTTTTTATTTCATGTGTTTCCGTTTTGGAGGGTCGTTATTTGCCGTGTTTCGTGCAAACCGGAAAAAGGGCATCGTGCAAGCCAGATTCTTATTTTCTGTTCCTTGTGTTGTGACATTTTATTTCTCGTACGCCCGTGCACGGTGCCCCCCTGTATGGCCCTCTTGCATGAATCTGTTCAATAGCTGTAGTTTATCATCTCAGCTTTGTGAGTCTATAAGCCAACTTTTAAAACAATAATTCAACAGTTTTTCCCCAATACCAGGGTACTCAGGACTCTGTTACAGACAAGTTAAGAAACAAGTGCGACCATTGGGGGACTATCATGATTCCATCTTCAATATAGTATTTTACGAAAGGATATGGAGTGAATGAACATGAGACCATAACACATATGTTAGCTCCAACTGCAATAACTTTAATGAGCTGTATGGCCATTTCGGAAATTAATTCCTCATCAGCAGCACTAGAACCCCAAAAAAGGAAATCCATAATTTAAAAAAAATGTTTAAAATGCATAGAACCAAATGAAATCCGAATAATCAGTAATATCAAATATAGCTAAGGACAAAACTACGATGGAGGGAGTTAATCCTTAGGTTTTAAAATATACATAAATTTAGATAATAGTAATAGAACAAAGTGTACACATGAGATATTATCTCATGTACAAGTACACCATATCTAAGAAAAATAAATGATACAAATGATCTGCTAATAACAGATCAAATGATCTGCTAATAGCAGAGCCTTGAGTATTAGAAAAGTCGCTTAGTTTAAAAGTTTAAATGACCCAAAAGCCTCATGGAATTTTATCGGCTCATATGAAAGATTGAAATGTTGGCTAACAGAGGTTTATGTCGTAAACATTGAAAACTGGTGCAAACTGTACGAAATTTGGGATCAAAAGTGTCGCCTTGTAGAACTCCAATTTTGACCAAGTCAAAGTAAATGAATCAAAATCGTTCAAAATTTAATAAAAAGTCATTGAAAACTTTGTAATTCTTTGAAATAAAGATTACTTCGTCAAATGCAACAACTAGATATAGACATTTGGAAACAAAAATGGCGTCATAGTCATCGTTTTTAGAATAATTGCCAAAATAGATAATTTTAAGTGTGTAACTTTTCAAAAAATTTTGTTGTTTTTGGTCTAAGCATGTGATCAAAACAATCATGAAAGTATTGCTATGAATATGTTAATGTTTTTTGTTGCATAAGCTATCAAAAAGAAAATCAAATATCGGTGCCATAAGTGAAGACTGTCACTTGCTATTTTTTTTCAAAGTTATTGCCAAGTAGGTAGTTTTGTTACAAATGCATTTTAAGTTGTCAAATACCATTTTTTTCAAGAAGAAATGTTATAATGTCATCATTTGACAATAGGGAATACTTTTCATACTTAGATATCTAAAGTACAAGGGAGATAAATTAATTTAAAATGGTAAAATCGAACATAAATAGATGACAATTTACGAGTTGGAAATAGCATTTTTAAGGATATAATTTTATAAGACATAATTTACTCACAAAATATAAAGACAAATCAAAGCTTAACAGGTAAAACAACAAATACTTTTGAAATACACAATAAAATGAAACAATAAATAGCTCAGCATAAAGATATTGTGAAAGTTATAACGGTAAAAATCTGACAGACATTACCGTTACACTGGGAATATGAGCTATGATGGGAAATCGCGAATACAAATGTAATAGGTACAGTAATAAATATGGAACAGAGATGAAATATATCATGATTCTTGACTCAATCCTGCGGGAAGTTTTGAGTTTGATTTTTCTTCCGTAGTGCGAGAGTGTTCTACCAGCAGACTAGGCTCCTTTAGCGAGCCAGCAGATTAGCGGCGAACACCCCTTGACCCATCTTTCAAAATTACGTATTGTCATATTCTCTCCTTTCAAGATTGTGTTCATGGAGTTAGAAGTCTACTTGTATTGGGTTTTATTCGTATGTTAACTTTACTATAGGAAAACAGGACAGATAAAGGGGAGGTTTGGGTACCCATAAACTGGTTTAACCCTACTGCTGGCTTTTGCTATGGTCGATACAAAGTCCCGCTGTCCCGAGTTCCTACATTGCATCGTTGTTTACATTTGTCTTTTGTCTTATTTGTGTTTTTCCTGTGTAGTTCCCTAACAGATTGTGGCATGTAATTATAATTTTCAGCCATTGTAGGTGTTTCCTGTTGTCCCTTTTATTTCATGACATTTAAAATGTTAAATATAAGGAATTAAGACGACCTTTAAAAGGTATAATATGAGGAACAGAGAGGTGTCTAAAAGGTAAAATATAAGAAATGGAGATCGCTTCTAAAAGGTAAAATCTAAGGAATAGATAAAAAATTTAAAAAGTGACAAGAGGCTCTCAAGAGCCTGTATCGCTCACCTGGGCCATTGCTGACAAATACAGTCAAAAATAATAATACTAATGTTGAATGCCAATCTTGAATCTGTTCAGACAAGCCAGACACATTTTAAGAAGGGGACAAACTAAGGTCCATTGTGACCAAGTGTGATTCCAATTGACCAAGTACTTTCAGAAGAGAAGATCTTGGANATGAAAATGTTCGTCCTAAGCTACACAAACATTTTAAGTATGGTTGCCAGGTAGAATTCCAAAAAGTAAGTGGTCTTTGAGACTTTCAGGAAATTTACAGAAATTGGAACCGCCTTTCAGAATCCTAAAGTATCAGAATTTTGTTTTTTACCAAACACTAGTTAGATTATAAGATAATATGCCAAAATTAAAAAAAAAATATGTGTCTTTGACATTTTCAGGAAATTTACCAAAGTTGGAACCGGAACCAAAATTCCAAAAGCTTATTGCAAATCTATAGACTATATGCAATAATTCTGCATAAAGATTCTGCCTAAATCCAAAAATGTAGGAGGAGTTTGTGTTACATGCCACATGTGTCTAATCCACATCTTTGGGTTTTTGTTAAAATTGACATCATGGGGCCTCTTGTTTGCACAAAGACCAATATCAAAAATCTGAAAGCTTATTGCGCATCTACAGACTATATATTGCAACAATTCTATAACAAAATTAAATCCATAAATCCATAAATGTAGGAGGAGTTTGTGTCACATGCAACATATGTAAAAATTGACATCATGGGGCCTCTTGTTTGCACCAAGACCAATATCGAAAATCCGAAAGCTTATTGCGCATCTGCAGACTATAAGCAACAATTCTACAACAAAATTAAATCCCTAAATCCAAAAATGTAGGTGGAGTTTGAGTCACAAGAAAAGTGTGACGGACAGACGGATGGACAGACGGACGGACAGACAGACAGAGGGTATAACATTTCCCCGAACTTTCTTCGAAAGTGCGGGGATAAATATCGGTGCCATAAGTGAAGACTGTCACTTGCTATTTTTTTTCAAAGTTATTGCCAAGTAGGTAGTTTTGTTACAAATGCATTTTAAGTTGTCAAATACCATTTTTTTCAAGAAGAAATGTTATAATGTCATCATTTGACAATAGGGAATACTTTTCATACTTAGATATCTAAAGTACAAGAGAGATAAATTAATTTAAAATGGTAAAATCGAACATAAATAGATGACAATTTACGAGTTGGAAATAGCATTTTTAAGGATATAATTTTATAAGACATATATAAATACAAATCAAAGCTTAACAGGTAAAACAACAAATACTTTTGAAATACACAATAAAATGAAACAATAAATAGCTCAGCATAAAGATATTGTGAAAGTTATAACGGTAAAAATTTGACCGACATTACCGTTACACTGGGAATATGAGCTATGACGGGAAATCGCGAATACAAATAGGTACAGTAATAAATATGGAACAGAGATGAAATATATCATGATTCTTGACTCAATCCTGCAGGAAGTTTTGAGTTTGATTTTTCTTCAGTAGTGCGAGAGTGTTCTTCTAGCAGACTAGGCTCCTTTAGCTAGCCAGCAGATTTACGGCGAACACCCCTTGACCCATCTTTCAAAATTACGTATTGTCATATTCTCTCCTTTCAAGATTGTGTTCATGGAGTTAGAAGTCTACCTGTATTGGGTTTTATTCATATGTTAACTTTACTATAGGGAAACAGGACAGATAAAGGGGAGGTTTGGGTACCCATAAACTGGTTAAACCCTACTGCTGGCTTTTGCTATGGTCGATACAAAGTCCAGCTGTCCCGAGTTCCTATCGTTGTTTACGTTTGTCTTTTGTCTTATCTGTGTAGTTCCCTAACAGATTGTGGCATGTAATTATAATTTTCAGCCATTGTAGGTGTTTCCTGTTGTTCCTTTTATTTCATGACATTTAAAATGTTAAATATAAGGAATTTAGACGACCTATAAAAGGTAGAATATGAGGAACAGAGAGGTGTCTAAAAGGTAAAATATAAGAAATGGAGATCGCTTCTATTCCTTCTAAAAGGTAAAATCTAAGGAATAGATACAAAATTTAAAAAGTAAAAACAGGGGAATACAGAAGACATTTCAAACGTAAAATCTAGGGAAAAGAGGTGACATATTAGGAACAGAGACGTCATCTAAAGGGTAATATATAAGGAATAGAGACGACATTTAAAAGAAACTATCAGGAACAGACACGACGTTTAACAAGAGAAATATAAGGAATAGTATCTATAAGGTAAAACATCTAAAAATTGAAATTTAAAAAGGAATATGAAATGAAACATATATTCTATCTTGCATCTTATTGATATGATGCAAACAAGAAAATTGCAGCAGAGCTGCGAGAGGGGGTTAACTTGAGACATGTGAAACTTGAAGCTCTTCAATAAAAATATAAAGCACTGGGGAAATACTTATATTGGAGAACCCCCCCCCCATCCCCCCCGTTTTCAAATCATTGGTCCATTGGTCATCGTATCAAAAATTAGTTTATTAACAGGTCGGCTCAAGTTCCATAAATATAATCTCCAATTCATAGTAAATTATTCAAATTTACAACTAGTTTGTTTATTTTATAATTCACGATCCCAAAATATAGATTTCACCAGTTTATGCGATCTCTGAATGCATTGCAATCTCAATAGCACTTCTGTAGTTGTCGGCCCTTGAAGTGCATATATTTCCGGCATACATGGTGTAGCAGACGCTTAGTTGTTTTCATTTGAAGATTGGCGATTTTCAAATTAATTTGAGCATTATTATGTTTAAAGCGAAACGCTAATTCATTTTGAAAGTTTTCAGTCAAATATTCACACCAGTAGGCTATCAAATAGCCTTGGTCTACTTAAGGCAAGGAAAAGGAATATTTAACTTCAACTTAAAGGTAAGACATATATCATTCATAGCATTTTCATCGTCGCAGAGATCACTGGAGTTGTTACGTGGGCATATTTTTGATGCATGAACATTTGTCAACAAATTACCGCCATCTTTATTTACGTTGTCATGACATCCGTGCTCCCCGTTTTCATTCCTGTCATGATACTTGAGGCCGGGGTGCCTTTTGGCTTTGTCACATCGATACTATTCATTGTTTGCTATTAATTACAATGTTCGTGCCTTCAGCACGACAGTTTTATCCTTATCATAGCGGTCGTGCCTTCGGCAGGTCTTTAAATTGACTCAGATACTTGGGGAAATGCATTGCTACGGCAACCCGATGTTTGCCAAATGACGAACATGTTGTCACGGGGAACCACATTTTCTTTGTTATTTATTTTTTATTTATGTTGGTAGTGGTCGCACGACAGTTGTATCAATTTGTTCATATTATTCGTGCCGTCGGCAAGACATTTTGACTTCCATAATCATTAATTTACACATACGAAACTGCCTGTCTCGCGTGATCACGGGTTGTCTCGTGTGATCTCATGTTCGAAAATACAAAATACAGACAGGTTGTCTGTTTGGCACGACTCATATTGATAAATTGTTAATACTATTTATTTCATCATTTAATATCTTTTCTGGTGTGCATGGTCGCGCCTTCGGCGCGACTTGCGATTTCAGTTTGAAACATCCTATACAGCTTTAGCTCTTCCCACTTCCGCTTCAGGACGAAAAGTGTTTACAAGTACCATCGTTCGCTTCGCTCACATTAGGTTGGTAAAAAACTACATAATGTTGTATTTTTCAGGATAAAAAATTTAACAAAATTTTATGAAGATCTAACTATTAGTTTCTGAGAAGTAACCAAAAAATGCAGACATTAAACTGAGGTGCGACTGGCGGACAAACGAACAAACAGGCCGAAAAATTTGTTGTTGCGGAGTAAAAAATTGCAATATTTCTATTTAAAACAGATAACAAATAAAAGGTGAAATATCTAAAAGGTAAAATCTAAAACAATATATAAAATCTAAAACTTCTGCAGACATGAAATGCCCAGAATGTTAAAAAGAGCTTTAGATATTACCGAGACGTACAGGTAAAAACCAGACACTTGCCTGGCTTCGTCTCAAAAAGATTATTATTCCAATGAGACACTTGCATATTTGCACCCCCAAAAGTTGTCAATCATTGGTTTCAGAACCAGATAAAACAGTTTTTGTACATGTATTGTTACAGGATTCACTACCTTGACATGCACATCAATCTGAACAATACGGGCCCTGCTCTTTGCACACACATGCAGATAAATATGCTCCATTTTCCTTACATGAACAAATCATGACTGGAGAAAGTCTGTCACGCAGTTTGTCATTTGAATAGCACATTTTCTTATTTCTTATACTCAAAATGCCAACAATGATTGTCACTTGGTTCTCCGTTGTTTGGCTTAGCTAAAATGACAACGCCCAGACCCTTTGCCGCATAACTCGTAAGATATCATTTCTAAAAGATGCTTTGCATGGAATCAGTTTTACAAGACTTTTGTCTTCACTTGTAGCAATTTGAAGTTTTTACTGGTTAGACTGTTGTGTGACTTCTTCAATCTGCCCCCTGAGTCATAAAACCAAGAAATTTAACCTTCCTTGAAGCATCAATGACACTGTCAACGTCATCCTCTGCTAAAGAAACAGGATCTTGAAAACGACATGACTGACCTTTGAAAAGTTTAAATGAGGGACTTCTTTTCCTGTTTAAAAAATGCACAAGTGGCATCACTTCCCATAAGTGCATGTGAAATTATAGGAAATTTTGACACCAATGGCCCAATGTCATTCACAATGATGGAGTGTACAGGAATAAATCCACGATTTTCCTTCATATTCCAAGCTGACCCAGTCTGAATCCACATGACTGTTGTTCTTTTTAGCTGAGGATAAAAATGGATCACTAAAATAAGCACATCTGTATCATCTCTTTTCCATAGCTTTTATCTTTTAAATGTTGTCTCTATTGTTAAGGTTTTACCTTTTAGATATTATAAAACCTTTTACATTTAAATCCGCGATTCCAATATATATCTCATATGTGAAGCGTAACATTAATGTAAGTCAGATTTTTACCTTAATCAATTTTAGAGAATTCATGTCAAATCGCCCCACGGAAATATCGCCCCAGTAAAAATCGCCCCACTATTTTTCAAAATCGCCCCACTTCCAAAATGTGTATAATTTTATACTGTTTTCAAAATCGCCCCACTTATGTTAAAATCGCCCCACTTTTAAATAATGTCAGATTGACGATAAAACACTGAAGTAGTAAAATTCACCACATCAATGTCAAATTCGCCCAGTCATTGTCAAAATCGCCCCACTTTCAAGATGTGTCTTTTATAATATTACGCACTGAGGTTGTGAAAAAAGTCCCTTTGATGTCAAAATCGCCCCACTCATTGTCAAAATCGCCCCACTCCCAAAATGTGTCTATCATGGCGGTATAACATACTGAAGTTGTAAAAATCGCCCCACCAATGTCAAATTCGCTCCACTCCTTAAGCCTCCATATGTTGAAAATCTGGTTGGTCTGCTTGTGAATGGTCAGGGTTTGTGTTGGTAATGTCTGCTGGCAGGTGAAAACGATAGTCTGGTACTTTCGCCATTTGCTGTATTTGGTCTAGGCTGACAGTCATCACAATACCATGTCAGGGTCTCGTTGCCTTTATTGAATCTTCTGTATTGCTCTCTACTGATGCCGGTCCTACACGTTCTGTGCTGCCAATGGTCACAGCCGTCACATTGAACTGCTTCTTGACGCGGAAGGGCGACAGTTTTACACTGTATGCAGTCGCTTGCCATTGTGTTTAATGAAGGAATGGGGACATGTAGCTTAATATACTTGCCTTGTCATGTTACATTTTAAACTAAATAAAAATTCTGTTCTGTTCTGTTACATTGTATTCTTTTTTACTTTGTTTATTAATCATGTGTTTATATGTATTTTTTTTGTATTATGCCCCTCATGGGCCCATTCTAATGGACAATAAAACATCCCTTTTCTCCTTCTTCATAGTCAGCTTGGGTATGATAATGTGGCTTTGATTATATTGTCACGTTTCCACATAGAAATAGCATTTCATTGTTAACAACAAAAATTAATGTAATTAGAAAAGAAAAGAAAGTTTAATTAATGTAATTGTGTTTAAAGTGTGCTAAATTTGTGGCTGATGAGTAGTTTATTAACCCCTTTGAAGTATTAATTGTTCAAAAGAAACAGTAGAGATAATATATCATAAAGGCAATAAAAATACACGAGAAAATACAAAAAAAATAATACATTTCTCCATTGGGCGATATTGACACTTAAAGTGGGGCGATTTTGTCAGAAAAGTGGGGTGATTTGTTTTTTGGTTATCTTGATGGGGGCGAGTTTTCAAAATGGTGGGGCGATTTTTCAGTGGGGCGATTTCACCTGTTACCATTTTAGACGTTCACAATCCCGCAGCAGGAGATTCCAAGCTGAGCTTGTAATTCCAAGCTCAGTATGTCAGAAAAAGCTCGGAAATCCAGTCTTAGTTCGGAAATTACCTTGGAAATTTAGTCTTAGTTTGGAAAATAGCTCGGAAATTTGGACTTTGCCATTTTTTAGCACGGAAATAGTTCGGAAATTTTGACTTTGTCATTTTAAAGCTCGGAAAATAGCTCAGAGATTTTGGACTCTGTCATTTTATAGCTAGGAAAATAGTTCGGAAATTAGTTCTGAGGTCAGAAATTTGAACTTTGTCATTTTATAGCTCGGAAATTAGGTCGGAAAATAGCTTAGAAAATTTTAGAATTCTTAGCCTCATTTTATTTGACCAATAAAAAAAAAAGCATCATCTTATTATATGAGACAATAAATTTTTTTGTTTACAAATTTAAATGAACTTGGATTGATCAACAACAAAGAAAATGGAGGATGCATTTTTTTTATTATGGATTTGTATAGGACTTTTTTAACCACAAAGGGTAGGTTCAACTTAATAGGAGTGAAAATTCTTCTTTATTTTTATTTGAATATTTTTTCATTGTTCTTGTTAAACCTATAAAGACAAAAGAAAATACACATATTTGTTTGATCAGATTGATGAAGTCAGCCAAGTATATACTGGTTTCCTTACAAAATCTCAATAAATGAAATAAAAATATATTTGCTATTTAATCAATAAATATTTTGAAGAATTATTTATTCATTTCTCACCTCTCATTCAAATTTTTGTAAAGAATTAAAGAATGAATGTGTAAAATTCACAACAAACCCAATCACTCATAAAAAAATATATTCTTTCCAACCCCTCCACAGTTTTTGCAGGAATAATATGTTAATCAATAAGATGATTAATATAATCTTCAAATAACTTTGTATAATAATTAAAAACACTGCCACTAGCATGACTAGGAAATTATATAATTTTAAAACATTGTTTACTTCTGTGTACACATGTATATTACACATGTATTTATACATGTATACCCTAAGGCCTTAAAAAGAGGTCGGAGAATAATTCCAAGCTAATCTGAGGTCGGAAAAAAATTCCGAGCTCATTCAGAAGATTTGAAAAAAATCTCCAAGATTATTTCTTAGGTCGGAAAAAAATTCTGAGCTAAATTTGGATTTTCGACTTATTCTCCGAGCTCAGTTCGGAGTATTCGGACTATTCCGACCTATTTTCCGAGCTCAGTTTGGAGTATTTGGACAATTCCGACCACTTTTCCGACCTGAACTCCGAATTCCGCCCTATTTTCCAACCTTAGCTCGGAATTCTGACCTATTTTCCAAGCAAAATTCGGAAATAAGCTCGGAAATTTGACAATTTTGTCTGTTTTTACATGAAAATTTTTATTTTTAGGTCTGAAAAGTCCGAATACTCCGAGCTCAATTTTCCAACCTAATAATTCGGAATTTCCTGCTGCGGGTTATCATTATATTTAAAATATTGTTTCAATTTCATTGCGTATTTCAAAAAGTATTTGTTGATTTAACTGTTAAATGTTGATTTGTCTTCATATTTTCTTAGTGAATTGTGTCTTTACTATCCTTAAAGGTCCTATTTCCAACTCAGAAATTGTCATCTATCAATGTTCGATTTTACCATTCTACATTAATTTATCTCCCTTGTACTTTAGATATCTAAGTATGAAAAATATTCTCTATCATATGATGACATTATAACAGTTCTTCTTGAAAAAAAATGGTATTTGACAACTTAAAATGCATTTGTTACAAAACAAGCTACTTGGCAATAATTTTGAAAAAAAATAGCAAACTAAAATACTGACAAAGTCAGAAAGGGCCCCACCCCCTTGCATGTCCCAAAACCTGTTTGCGGAATTTCATGGAAATCATAAAACAATATTTGCGGAAAAACATAAATAACAAAATCCTAAGTTATTGTAAATTTAGTTTCTGTATATGACTGTTTTGACAACTTATGTCTCATCTGTTCAGATCAAAACATTAAAAAATCAAAGCTCCGATTGAGCTGAATCTCGAAGCCCTGAAAATCTACACGTGGCAAAATTTCGTAGTCATCTAAAGAAATGCTGCATAAGTCTGCATGTACTCAGTTATTCCGTAATAAGTGAAAATAATCGGATTGTGTGATTTCGAATGTCGATTTCATTGCTTTAAATATATGCAATACACTGTCATAGGTAAACAAATGTTATTTTCATCTTTGACAAATTACTGCGCGACAGGTTCGTCGATCCGAGACGCAATATAGAAAACGAGTAATTTGATAAAGATGCATATTGTTTTCAATTTATTAAAACAGCACCGTATTCAACTCAAGAAAATGAAGAAATATAACTTAAAAACACAATGTATAGGATTTTGAAAGAAACTTGTGCACTATATTTTATCGGAAGCACGAAGATCATCTTTTATAGCTGTTAATAGGCTTGAAGCCTCACGTGATTTTTTTCTTTTCATATTAACATCTCTCCAGCCATTTCATGGCTTCGAGATAAAAATATATGAAGGTCCTTTCAAGTTATCAAATGACAGAGCTAATTCTAAAAATATGATTTTTTTCATATATAAACTAAGTTTTTTCCTTAAATGTTTAATGAATCTCCTAAAAATCATTAGGGGCCTTCTTTTGATCAAGTTCAACACTGTGCATAAAACAGATAAAAATCTGTGAAGGTCATCATACAACATACAACTTATTCTCAAGTTTGATGTTTTTATATAAAAACTATGTTTTTCCTCCAAAAATGTATTCAGATTTTCCTCAAAAACAAAAGGAAGCTTCCTTTGGTCAAGTTCAACCTTGAGTATCAAAACCATTAAAATCCCTGAAGGCAATCTTAAGTTATCATACGACATAGAGCTAATTCTCAAAATATGCACTTTTTCATATAAAACCTCAAGTTTTTTCCTCAAGAATCATTTTCCGATTTTCCTCAAAAAAGAAAGGGAGCTTCCTTTGGTCAAGTTCAACCTTGAGTATCAAAATCAATAAAATCCCTGAAGGCAATCGTAACTTATTATACGACATAGAGCTAATTCTCAAAATATGCATTTTTTCATATTAAGTTTTTTCCCAAAAATCATTATCCGATTTTCCTCAAAAACGAAAGGGAGCTTCCTTTTGTCATGTTCAACTTTGAGTACAAAAATCATAAAAATCCATACAGGCAATCTTGAGTTATCGTATGACATAGAAAACGCTGATGGACAGACAGACAGACAGGCTGATTACTATAGTGTGCTGCCATTTCATGGCGGGGCCCTAATGACAGTCTTCAGTTTTGGCACCAATATTTGATTTTTTTTGGATAGCTTATGCAACAAAAAGCATTTGCATATTCATAGCAATGCTTTCATGATTGTATTGATCACATGCTTAGCCCAAAAACAACAATTTTTTTTAAAAAATTTATTTTGACGATTATTCTAAAAACGATGCACATGACACCATTTTTGTTACCAAATGTCTATATCTAGTCACTGCATTTGACACAGTAATCTTTATTTAAAAGCATTACAAAGTTTTCAGTGACTTTTTATTAAATTTTGAACAATTTTGATTCATTTACTTTGACTTGATCCAGATTGGAGTTCTACAAGGTTCCGTTTTTTACCCTAAATTTCGTACAGTTTGCACCAGTTTTCAATATTTACGACATAGCCCTCTATTAGCTAACATTTCAACCTTTCATATGAGAAAATAAAATTCCATGAGGCTTTTAGTTCATTTAAAATTTATAAAATGAGGTCTTTGCCACTTGCCTATAAATTAAAATTTTCTAATATAAAAAATGTAGGAAGACTTGCACTGACAAACTTTGTACCCTCCATCACTAATTTGTAAGCATTCTTTTTTTTCTTGCGTGTAGAATTTCCAGGTATATAAACAACCTATCATATTTTCTACCTTGCTCTTTATTCTGTCACGGTCAGTACTGTATTATAATTGCTCAATTAGATATTGTGGATATTCTAACCCAGTGCATTTTATCCAAAAGGAAGGAATATACTGCCGGAAAAAATCCCCTAAAAATGACTAAGTTCAACAATGTAAATTCATCAAAACAAGATGTGTTTTGTGAAACACTTATGCCCCCGAGTAGAAGAAAAGAAGAAACATTTAGCAACTTTGAACAATGAATGTCCTTCTGACAAAATAATTTGTAGAAATAAATTCTTGTATCAACTGAAAAGTTTTTAAGGTCAAAAATGTAATTTTCATATTAAAAGTGAAAGGAAAATAGTTGTCGGCATGTCATGCAACTTGATAGGTTCCATGCCAAGTAGTCCTTTTAAATAGCGAAGTAAAGATACTGGTATGCCTATGTACCCTCAAATAACATCCTGTACCCCCAATTCAAATTCAAATTGTGCATGTAGCCCTAACTGCAAAAAAAGTAGGCATGCTCGGATTTGCACGAACAAACTATGTACCCTCTACCACAAAATCACAAACAAAAAATGAGTAAGTTCACCATTGTGTAATTTTCACAAAAATGCACCAAAATCAATGTACAAATGATCTTCAAAATAAAAACTTTCTAGCATTAAAACTATATGAGGAGTTGCCTGGACAAACCATGTATCCCCCTAACACGGACAGACAGATGGAAGACCAACATGATGGATGGAAGATGGAGGGAAAGACAGGGGTAAAACAATATGCCAACAAACCCCCTGACTTTTTGTTGCAGGGGCATAATAAAAAATATTTGCATCTTAGATGTATACAGTGTACTAGTACATGTACTACATTCACCCCCAAAAACCATTATTTATAGTATAACTAATTGACCGTCGTGAATTTAAATATAAATGTCATGAGTGCCGAACAACGCAGAAGGATTAAACGAGTTGCGGAACTTTGTTCTGCAGCGAGTTTAATCCACTGCGTTGATCGACACGAGTGACATTTTTATTGATATTCACAATGGGCGATTAGTTATGCTTTTTATTATATAGTTTTTCTACTCAAAACCGAGAATTTAGATGCAGATTATTTTTTTTCATGTCAATATGCCAGTTGTTTACTTGACGACAACATTGAAGAGAAATTGTGACGTTGCTTCATTAAGACGTCATTCAGTGACTAGAAATCCTTTACTTTCACCGATGACAATATGACATTTATTTAACCAAGAAAACTCGATAAATCACCGCTATCTATATAATAATAATAATTGTTATTGTCAATTCTTCTCAGACATATTTCAGCTATATTAAGAAGACAGCAAGGTACAGTCAACTCCATTTAATTGCATACCTCTTAATAGAATATTTCTCTTAATTGCATACAATTTTGCTGCACAAAACCATTTACTATATGCTTCTATGTTATTTATTCCTTTTAATTGCATATTGAATAGTTAAAAAATTCCTGTTAATTGAATAGTTTCATTTTCAAATCAAGACATGTTTTGTGAAATTTAACATTAAAAGTATATATTTTTTGCAAATTATTCTGAAAATACTAATTAAAATGAGATATCTAATATGAAATGTCAAATCAATTAATAATTTTGTATAAACAGACTGTAATCTCTGTGTTTGCTTAATGATTTACTCATCATTTGACTCTTTTAAAGTTAATTGACATGTTTTTACAGCAAGATTAAAAACTCCTCTTAATAGAATATTCCTGTTAATTGCATATTTTTTCCTGACAAATAAGGTATGCAATTAACAGGAATCCACTGTATTACTCAATTTATTTGACCTGATTGGTCATGGTTCAATTACAGCCGAACTTCCATGGCTGAAACACCTAACGGATTGATGAAAACAGTTTCAAGCTAAAGGAGTGTTCAAGCAATCAAGGTTGAATTGTGTTTGAATTTGAATAAAGAGTCCAGCAAAAGGGTACGAAAATCTATGGTTTCGCGTTATAGGGTCTGTAAGTCTCGTTTCATTTTGGAACTTCCGGGACCAAATCTTGTACCCGGAAGTTGCATTTTAAACAAAAACATATGATGTTTAAAGCATAAAATATGAACGTCATAATCCTGCAACGTCATATTTTGGCGGGAAACGTTTTCAAATTGCAATTTTATCGTGATTTCTCGATGTCACGTGACGAGACTTACAGACCCTATTGCAGTTTGAGCCATAGAAATTCAACTGTATATAAGGAGTTCTAATATGGCGCCCTTCAAATGCTTTGAGAACACTACAGGGTAGTAATAAGTATAGAGCCCTCGGTGACGTCACAATACGAAAACCGGACGTCATAATCTCAACCGTAAATAGTTCAAACGGGAATAACACATTTTAATTAATTTTATCCATAAATAAGGCTTAATGTTAAACAAAAAAATGGATAAAAGTCATTTTTTTACAACTTTTATATGCTTCATATTTTGTTTCATGGTCTATTTCGCTTAATTTTTACGACCGAAATGGCATTTGAAAACATCCTCCTAGTACCGCTTTAAATTTTCAGAACATTGAAAACCATATTAGAATCAAAATAGACTATTGCAATTGGGCTCTGTGCTAATTAGAACATGGTAAGACCTTATATTTGTCCTCATTAATACCTCGCTATCGCTCAGTATAAAATATCCACAAATATAAGGTCTTACCATGTTCTAATTAGCATAGAGCCGCTTACTATAATCTATTTCTTAATCTTAAATTTTTAAACTTACCAAAAAGACATAAAACTTTGGCCATGCCAAATCTGTTCAATAAATTTGACTTTACAAATGTATGGATAAGAAATAGGGAACAGTTATAGCATTGAAAATTTTCACTGTCAGGGTTAACAGAAAGGAGCAGAGAATTTAGCACAGGCACTTGCTTATCCATGGACAAAGCATAGAATATCTATCTACCTTAATCTCAGGTTAATAAAATCAAATGAGGAATACCTTGTACAAAACTGTTAAATAATTGTATAATTGTTTGGTCTCCAGATTTTTTGTTTAAGCTCTGGTTCAGGAAGTCTATTCCAATCTGTGATCCAATACATCTAGATGTTTTATTTGTTGTACTAACTGTCACAAATATAACTTCTTCATTGTCATTGGTCAAATCTCTACACTAAAAATAGAAACCAAGAATTCATACTGCATGTCACAAATATCACTTCTTCATTGTCATTGGTCAAATCTCTACACTAAAAATAGAAACCAAGAATTCACACTGCATGTCACAAATATCACTTCTCCATTGTCATTGGTCAAATCTCTACACTAAAAATAGAAACCAAGAATTCATACTGCATGACACAAATATCACTTCTTCATTGTCATTGGTCAAATCTCTACACTAAAAATAGAAACCAAGAATTCATACTGTATGTCACAAATATCACTTCTTCATTGTCATTGGTCAAATCTCTACACTAAAAATAGAAACCAAGAATTCATACTGCATGTCACAAATATCACTTCTTCATTGTCATTGGTAAAAATAGAAACCTAGAATTCAATATGGTTATTTCTAAAAATTACCTCCAAGGATGTGTCTACCTTAAATATTTAGCTAAAATTTAAAAAGGCCACATTAAATTAATAAATTGATTTTCATCATCACCCGCCCCATTTTTTCTGAGTGCTTTTTTTTTAATTATTCGGAAATTTTCTTTAAATTCCTATCAATTTTAGTGAAAATCAGTCAAAATAAAAAATAAAACCCTCCCACCCACCCCAGATTTTTTGTAACAGGTGGATGAGAATCTACAAATTAACTTGATAGGGCCTAACATTGACTGCAACTGAACATGTTTGATATACCTGTATATCTTAATATGCATACTTGGATGAAAAATATGCTACATTAATATCTTAATTTAACTTATCCTGGACTTTTGGAGATCCAGAATTTGAAGTAATGAAATTGATGAACCAGTATCGTATAATATTGTCAACAAATAATTTAAAGCAAACAAATATTGATAGGAAGGTACACCCATTTTTGAGTAACATGCATATCTGGAAATTTGGCAGGAAACCAAATGTCTGTAGATTGTGCAAAGCTTAGCAATGGGAATCTGTTACTCTTTATGGCCATACAAGATAACACTATATATCATTTTTTTAAAGGTCTTTTTGGTAAGAACCTAATTTGATTTTGAAAATAAAATGGGGGTACCCTGTAGAAAAATTTTAACTCATTATAAAGGGTAAAATCAGCAAAAACAAAAATCTGACAAGTGCAGTAATGCACCTGAATTCATGAATATATTTATAGTGAATTACAAGTTTTGTGTGATGAATTAAATATTTAAGATATTCAAAATCGAACATTACCTATATTCATTCCATGATATATATTGTTTTGCTTCTCCAAAGGATTTTATATTAAATTTTGTCCACAATATTAACACAAAGTAACATTTCTCGTATTCTCTTACTGATGATACCGGTATTTCAAAAATGATCTTCTAAAAAACTTGATCCAATTACTCATACTAGAATGATGACAGAATCATATATTTAAAATTATATGATATGGGAGATAACTCTGTTTAGCAATGGTGGAATAAAAAAAAGGCACTATTGCATTTGGTATTGAATAAAACTTTTACGTTGAAATATTTTTTTGCAGCATACAGATATTCATTTTTCCATGAAATTAACCACTGTACATACAGCAGTAAATAATGACTACATATAGTAACCTCACAATTTGAATCTCAAGCAAAATGTTTTTAGATCCTCTTCTTTGAACCATTTACAGTGGTTTTGTTGCTTTTTTTAAAGCTACCTCTACCTGTCAGGTTGGGAAAGTTTATCGCAGTATTTTTCAAAATTGAGATTTTTTTTAAACAAAATACTACCAAAAATTAAACAATTTCAATGGAGTTTTTTGGCCGGAACTCTCTTTGAGGCCTTCCAGTAATCTAGTTGAATGTGGCCCTACTGACTGGACTGCTTTTGTAAGAAAGGGTTTACCATTTAGACCAATATGCTTGCATACAATACCTCCTTTGCTGTGTGACAAATTAAGCCATTGATATTTAAATACTTTGCATCATTAAAACTCATTAAACTCCATTGATCTGTTATACTGTGAAGGAAATAACTAAGAGTCAGTATTTTCCAATGTTCACTGTTTTTTTTATGATCAGGTTTACTTCTTTTGGGCTTTGGGGAAGGTATCAATTTCAACAATTTAAACATTTCCAAAACATTCGTCGCAAATTTTAAAATAAGTTTTTGGGGTCATTATTCTGTTAGCCTGAAGTCTGGGCTTTAGTGAATAGGTTGGTTCTTTTTTTATCAAAAGACACATTAAGGGAGTACAAGTGTCAGAAATTTTGTAATTAGAATTAAAATTCTGACCTTTTCTTTTGAAGAGCACTGCTAATGGAACAACTTGAGCTAAAAATTTTGAAAATCCATGAAGGAATTTTTGAGATATAAGACGTAAAAATTTTGGCGGGAAACAGTTCTCTCTAGAGTTTACCTTTTATTTGCATAAGATGTTTATATGCATTTAAATCAGGGATGTCAAAATGCATGAAAAATGCCACTCGAGTACTCGGATTCAATACTCGAGTATACTCGAGTACTCGGTGATCTTTTGAAACAAAAATTACTAGACTTCAAGATTCTTATCATTCTATGATATATAACTACAAAATTGCCCAAATGCCATAACAGGAACACCAATTACTGTTTGTGTGCCACTATAGCCAATCAGAGGTTTGATCAAACAACTTTCAATTAAAGCAAAATTATATACAAGTTTTTTTTATAACAACTTGTTTTTGTGTAGTAACACGCTTGTCTGATTAATCAAATTGTTTGAATCACAATTAACGCTTATATAAACATCTGGGGACAAATTTTTTTAATCAAATAAATTTTTAGTAAAGAATATTATTTGATCACAAAGTGTACATTTTCGGCATTTCAGTTATTAGAAATATGACCAAACAGCCGATTTATTCAAAAGCATTATTGAGTCGCAAATGAGTCTTTAGGTACATGTAACAATCTGGCTGTTCAGCTACATGTATCCACATATTTTAGTAAAATCGATTCCTCGTATGTACATGATGTATCATTTTAATTTCAAATGTAGATAAAAGGCAAGTCGATTTTCGTCAAATAAAAATTCATTTTAAAGCAACAGCATTAAATTTGCTCTAATAAGTCTACTATGAATTGATATGTTAAAAGTTGTTTGTTTTATTTACAGCTACCAACAGAGTTATTTCTGTCCATGTCTTATACTTTTTACGACAAAAGGTTCTGTTTTTCATAATTTTTTGCATTTTGGGATGACAGGGTATTTTTTTATTTACTAATTTTTTTTTTGTGAGAAAATAAAATTGAAGATTAAAAAAAATGTTTCGCTTTTTAAGATTTTCATTTTTGTTAATATGGAAATTGCATGTAAGAAATTTAACATGATAAAAAAAATATTTGGGGAGATATTATACTTTTGAATTTTAAATAGCATAGACTGACTACACGTTTCTTTAAATGCTCTTTAGATGTTCAATATATCTTAGTTAATAGTGTATATTTATGGGGCAGTAACGAGTTTATTGTTTTAAAGCGCAATGCTCTGAAATACGGAGGCAGTTGTAATAACAAAGAGAATGGCAGTTTTAATGCCGAGTATTCGAGTACCAATTAGGTACTCGATACTCGTACCTTCCGAGCGATACTCGAGTATTCGAGTACTCGTTGACATCCCTAATTTTTACACAAGATTTATTCCGTTAAGAACATATATTATAATGTTTGTTCCTTTGGAACAAATATTCTATAATACTTTGTACTTTGGAACAAATATTATGAAACTTCAATCTATTTATAGCGATTCAAAAACCCATTTAATAAACGATATATTTATTTAGCTATTCAAAGAAATGGATTAATTACATCATAAAATATTAAATAGATACTTTAAGTAACATCCCTAATCACTTATATATACAATGTAATAATATCTAGAATGTCATTTGTTCCAAGAACAATTGAGAGGTCGTTCCAATTAATTCAGGCCACCTATATCATGTATATATTGATATGAGGTCTTTGCGTTGAACATACATTAGATGATATGAGTTATTGCTAAAAAAAACTTTGAACTTTGACATTGGATATATTCAGAAACAGTAATAGATAGCAGATAAAAATGCTGGAAAAATGTATGTCTTGTTACGATCTACATTTGTAGCAAAGGAAAAGGTGATTGAACTAACAGTTTGGATTTGCGGTTTTCTTTCACTTGTCACTTAATACCATTATAGTAACAATAATGTATTAAATACAAAAAAAAGTACAGGAAGATGTTTCCTTCAAAATCAGGTCAATATCAAAGTATCATTGACAACCAAAAATCTTTATTTTACATCAATGTACATATTAAAGGTATAATTATATTATATAGTGTCATAGTTTAATCGGTTAATCTGAAATGAGAGCATTATGGCACAACTTCCGGAAAGGCCTATCGATTGTTCTTCGAACAATTGACATACTAGTATTGTATGGCATACTAGTATTGTATGGCAACGCTAAAATTCCTGTTAAAATGGGATTTTGGTTGTCAATGACGTCATGAAAATTAAGTCATATTTGCACTAGTGCAATATAGAAATTTATTGCACGCTTACTTTCGGTTGATTTCTTAAGGAAATATTATGTTGCTATACAATAATGTTAGATATAAACCAATGCATAAAACAGTTATTTCTGACCCTCTTGAATAAACTTACAACTTTACTTTTCACTTATTTTGTAAACTTCTGAATTTCATGAATTTAACAGGGCCAAAATACATCCTTAACGCACCTACTCCTTTCTTTTATAAGGGATTGAAACTAACTTTATCATCACTGTAGCCTAAGAGACAACAAGATGACTGAATTCAATAGTCCTAAAGTGATTAAACTCGCCCTTTATAAATATAGCTTTGTTGAATTTTCATGATTAGTTCGCCTCAACGAAGTTGAGGGGGACTATTGGAGTACCCCCGGCGTCCGC
>MJUU01013444.1:0-18271 GCA_002080025.1 Modiolus philippinarum | reverse complement strand
GAATTATCTCCCCTTCCTGGTTTCGGACAATAATTATATTCCTTCATGCACATCTCCATATAGTGTCCTTCCTTTGTGTAAAGTTTCATCAAAATCCTTCAAGTGGTTTAAGAGGAGTTGCGCTTACGAGAAGTGTGGACAGACGGACGGACAGACGGACGGACAGACAGACAGACAGGGTGATTCCTATATACCCCCACAAACAAAGTTTGTGGGGGGTATAATAAACCAGAGGTGACTTTGTAAAGTCTAATAAGTATACTCCCTGCAATCATATTTCCTACAAATAAATTTTAATTTACATTATCTCCCCTGCATAATGTGCCACAATAATTAGATTTATTAATGGATATTTGCATATTGTGTTCCTCCTTTGTGTACAGTCTCACAAAAATCTTTGAAGTGAAATGGTAAGAGCCATGGTAAGAGGTATGTCAATAATATACAGAAAGCTTATATCTAGAGGAATCCAAAGAAGAAATTACCATCGAAATCCGATGAAAAATAAAGATTTCACATATTTCGAAAAATTGCAATTTTGGCCCTTGGACCCCCTGTAGCTTGGAAACAGTAAGAGCTACACAAAATCTGTTAACATACTGCTGAAAGCTTACAACAAGAGGAATCTAAGAATCTAAAGAAAAAAACACCATCAAAATCCGATGAAAAATAAAAATTTTAGGTAATGTGCAAATTTGCAATTTTGTCCCCATTTGGCCCCTCGTAGCTCGGAAAAGAAACAAATTGTCAAAAATCTGATGATGCACCTCTATGTTTATTTTCAAAAGGATTCCATTGCAAAAAACTGCATCAAAATCAAACTAAAAATAAATAAAATAAAATTTTTGAAAATCGCCCCTTTTGGACCCCATTTATCTCCTCAACCGTACATGCCACATAAAATCCATTGACAAACTACTGATAGGAAATTTAATTAGGAACACATGGAAAGAAACCCCATCAAAATCCAATAAATAATATTCTACAGCCAAATATGTAAAAACACCCAATTTTGCCCTTTTTGGCCCCTTTTTTAAAAAATGGGAGGGGCCAAAATGTCCAAAACCCACCCCAGCTTTCCTTTTAGGCCAAGGAACACTGTGGTAAAATTTTATAAGGATTGGTCAGCTAGAACTTAAGTTATTGACCAAAAACAAAAGTGTCTACAGACGACAACGACGCCGGACGACGACAACAACAATGACAACGACAACGACGACGACGACGACAGCGCCATACCATTATACGACCTCAAATTTTTTGCAGTCGTATAAAAATGCATGGGTGTTCCGCGGAACACATGTGTCGCCTGCACTATATATATATATAAAGAATTCCTGTTTTATTTTACAATGACAAAGTCCAATGATAATCAAAAATAATCATAATTAATGATAAACTAAATGCATGGTGCACATCTGCAATATATATTGAAGCATTTCTGCAAGTTTGGTTGGAAAGTACCAAGAAATCTAGGAGGAGTTTCGGATAATGGAGGTATACCCTATGACCTAAATAAGCTAAAATGACAAAGTCAAAAGATAGCTAGAAAATCTGAAAAAAATAAAACTAAATGAAAAACAAAATGCATGGTGCACATCTGCAATATATGTTGAAGCATTCATGCAAGTTTGGTTGCGAAGTACCAAGCAGTCTAGGGGGAGTTGCGGATAATGGAGGTATACCCTATGACACCAATAAGCTAAAATGACAAAGTCGAAAAATAGCTTAAAAATCTGGAAAAACAGAAATAAAGAAAAACAAAATGCATGGTGCACATCTACAATATATACTGAAGCATTCCTGCAAGTTTCGTTGGAAAGTACCAAGCTGTTTAGGAGGAGATCCGGATAATGTAAAAATTTTGGAGCCATACAGACAGACAGACAGACAGACAGACAGACAGACAGACAGACAGACGGACGGACGCAAGACCACGGATAGTGATCCCTATGTGTTGATCCTGCACTAGGTGCAGGCAACACAAAAATATGCAAACCAAAGAAATGCAGTATCAATATTGATGCTTCCCAATCCTAATGTTGCATAAAAATTCAAAACTTGCTTTGAATAAATTTAAAATATTTTGCTTTTCTGATTCCTTATCAATATACATATGTATATTATCTGGCCTCCAAGAAAATGTGGAAACTAACCTTTCCTTGTTCTGGTGTTGGAGATGTTACCCTGGTGAAGGCATCTTTTAATGACTGGATCAAGGAAGAGGATACATTACTGCTTAGTACCAGTTTTTCCCTCTCACAGAAAATCTGTGTTGATTGATACTAACCTTCCCTTGTTCTGGTGTTGGAGATGTTACCCTGGAAAAGGCATCTTTTAATGACTGGGGCAGAGGAGAGGATACATTACTCCTTAGTACCAGTTTTTCCCTCTCACAGAAAATCTGTGTTGATTGATACTAACCTTCCCTTTTTCTGGTGTTGGAGATGTTACCCTGGTGAAGGCATCTTTTAATGAATGGAGCAAGGGAGAGGATACATTACTACTTAGTACCAGTTTTTCCCTCTCACAGAAAATCCGTGTTGATTGATACTAACCTTTCCTTGTTCTGGTGTTGGAGATGTTACCCTGGAAAAGGCATCTTTTAATGACTGGATTAGAGGAGAGGATACATTACTACTTAGTACCAGTTTTTCCCTCTCACAGAAAATCTGTGTCGATTGATACTAACCTTTCCTTGTTCTGGTGTTGGAGATGTTACCCTGTTGAAGGCATCTTTTAATGAATGGAGCAAGGGAGAGGATACATTACTACTTAGTACCAGTTTTTCCCTCTCACAGAAAATCCGTGTTGATTGATACTTACCTTCCCTTGTTCTGGTGTTGGAGATGTTACCCTGGTAAAGGCATCTTTTAATGACTGGAGTAAGGGAGAGGATACATTACTGCTTAGTACCAGTTTTTCCCTCTCACAGAAAATCAGTGTTGATTGATACTAACCTTCCCTTGTTACCCTTGAAAAGGCATCTTTTAATGAATGGAGCAGAGGAGAGGATACATTACTGCTTAGTATAAGTTTTTCCCTCTCACAGAAAATCCGTGTTGATTGATACTAACCTTCCCTTGTTCTGGTGTTGGAGATGTTACCCTGGTGAAGGCATCTTTTAATGACTGGAGCAAAGGCGAGGATACATTACTGCTTAGTACCAGTTTCTCTGGTATCTTCCTGGTCATAATAGAATGTCTTCTTTGTAAATCTGACTCTACAATTAAATGAATAATTATCCTTTATTATGGAATGATTTAGTGTTGATACATTTTTAAGAATCACATTTAGGTTAATTAAACTTTCCTAATTTCAATTAATGTTTGTTATCAAAAACATACATGCCATGTTTTTAGAATGAGTAAGAGGAAGAATATATGAGACAAGGGTATTTGTGGGGGGAGGTGCTGCCTAGGCAGAATTCAGGGGCAAATCCCAACTGGGGCTCTAGAAAGTAAGGCCAGAAGCTCCTGAGATTTCAACTTTATTTTCACTTTGCCGATTTCATTAGTTATCCTCTATAATATTTGGCACTGAAAATGCTGCGTTTCACAGAATATTTAACAATGTTGCAAGTGCTTAAATAATACATACAATATAATTTTGGAAACAATAACGAGCAAATGCAGGAATCTGAAAGATATAATAGGCAGCATGTAAGGTGTATTTCACTTGCATTTTATGCACAAATTATGTAAAAATTGCCGTAGACATGGCATGTATACAGAAATTGTCATGTGTCCATTACATATCAGTAGAAAATTTAATCAAAATTCATGGTTTGATTCATTCCAAGATTGACCTCCCTTTTTCAGAGCACATTTTATTAAGTTTCTATGTTGCAGAATTATCTTATTAATAACATTTTTCGACAATTTAACGTAAGTGTTTATTTTGCCACACTATATCATTCATAAAACATTATCAATGTAATAGAGTGAAATAATATTAAACATCCTACCTCTAGGAGCTGATGGTGAAGATGGAGCGGAGTATGATGGCAAGGGAAGTAACTCCATCAACTGATGTGGAATCTGACAAACAGAGGCAGTCAACATCATGAATTCAGTAACAACATCACAGAGTGTATGACGAACAGCTGAGATTAATTTCTCCTTCAGTGATCCTAAATCAGCTGACCCTACTTCCCAGGCTCTGAACTGTAACAGAGCTGTTGGACCTGAAAAATATTTGTTTACTTCAAATACAGCAAGACCCTGTGGAGTTGGTTGTAATTTTTTGAACTTTTCAACCAGAATAGGCAATAAATGGAATTCTACATCCAATCTTCAAGTTTATAAAATATTCCACTTCAGAAGACAACATAGCTCGTGCAGGTATAGAACAATGTCAATGCAAAATTAAACTGAAAGTATTACCTAACATAATTGCAAATTTTTTTAAATTAAAAAAATATGATCTTGAGGTCAAGGTCACATATTTGAAGTTCTCAACCCTAGCACTTAATGACTATATTCTAGAAGCAAGTTAAAGATATTGCCTTCAGGTCAAGGTCAAAATATTTTATGAAAGGATATGGAGAAAATGAACATGAGACCATAACACATATAATAACTCCAACTGCAATAAATTTAATGAGCTGTATGGCCGTTTTGGAAATTAATTCCTAATCAACAGCACTAGAACCCAAACATAGGAAATCCATAATTTCAAAAAATGTTTAAAATGCATAAAACCAAACAAAATACGAATAATCAGTAATATCAAATATAGCTAAGGGACAGAACTAAGATGAAGGGAGTTCAATCTAAGGTTTTAGAATTTACATAAATTTAGATAATAGTAACTGACCAAAGTGTACACATGAGATATTACCACATGTATAAGTACACCATATCTAAGAAAAATAAAGAGCATACATCTCTAACACGGGGAATTGTTTTACCAACTCAACACTGCATTAAAAGACAAACAAATGTCCAAAAATATGGTACATCCAGGAATCTCTCATCATATTCAAGTCACATACCAAATGCATTAATAGCAAAGTCAAGGTCAAAATGTCCATAACTATGGTACCTCCTGAAAGCTCTTATCATAAGAAAGTCACATCTCAAATATAAACACCCTTTTAATAACTACTTTCTGGAAGCAAAACTACCTTCTAGAAGCAAGGTTTATGTTTTTTTTAAAGTGCCCCTAGGGCAAGTTCAAGGTCAAAGTATGACAATAGCTCTCCAGACATTTGTCAGGGTGAGCAAAAAAGTATGTATCAATAGATTGCAAAAGAACAAAAAAATACATGTAACTAGAAAACAAATCAAATAAACAAAATAACAGCTATAAACACAGTGCAATTCTTGAACTACAGCAAAAGAATTCATTCACCTGAATTTGAATAAGTTCAAATCTCATATAAATTTATGTATTTCTAATGTATTTCTATTTTCAATTCACAGTGGATTTATATGTAAAAATTTACTTTATGTTTGTCTTACCTGGACCTGACCCATTATTTGGTTCATATAACTCTGTACACACAAGATGTTCAAATTCTTTCTCTGAACTAATTTTACTGTACCCACTTCTTGAAGGTTTTGGACAGTTCAGAACTTGTACAGGTCTCCCTTGACCATCTACTAAGGACAAACTAATACAGGCTATACCTGAAATGAAATTTATAAATATGCCAAACTTGGTGGATTTTTTTTTTCATTTAAATTTATTTAAATAGTCTTGGCAGAGTAATTGACCTATAAGTACAATACCACATGATTAAGTCATGCACAAAATATCAATGTATTTTTTTTCTATAAAAACCAAACTAAATTTACAGTAAAAGTGGTACCTACTTTTGGAAGGATGAACAGGACAGTCAGACAGACTTACAGTCAAAAGTAGTGTTTTTTAAGCTCCATGTAAAATTTTCCCAGTGTTAAACCATAAATAAGAATATGAACCATTGTCTCTGTATGAAACTAGAGAGACTAAATGCCCCCGCTGCCATTATCCAAGTTTTTCCCCATGTGTTTATATTCCAGTTTTGGATAAAATTTGGCTACTCTGTTTGTGTCTGTAAGACACATATGATGCCCCCAAATTTGGATATAAAGCATGGACATCCAATTTCTAAGCACTTGATATAACTTTGACTTTAATACTATGTGAGGTGTTGTCCGGAACAGTACTTCCAGAACACACATTTTGATAAAATGGCAAAGTTAAACTATGCCTCAAAATCACAAATTTTGGCCAAAGTCTTTGACATGACAATATGCACATCTTCTATCCATGCCTTATCACTGTGCAATGTGAAATAAATATAGCATTTATATTGTGGGAGGAGTTGTCTGGAATAAGAATTCCAGAATACACATTTCAATAAAATGGTCAGGTTCAACTACCCCTCAAAATCACAATTTTTCGTCAAAATCTAAACCATGACTATATTCACATCTTCAATCCATGCCTAATCACTGTGCAAAGTAAAATAAATGTAGCATTAATATTGTGGGAGGACTTATCCAGAATAACAGCATATCAGAGATGGGTCGGACAGACAGACAGACGGGGTAAAACAATATGCCCCAGACTTGTTGTCGCGGGGGCATAAAAAAAAAACAAGAAAACAACCAGAAATACATAAGTGATCAATGATTACAAAGTTCACCTTGTGCAGACACATTGTCATAGTAACCTTATTTTTCCTTGATGCTGACCTACTATATAGAGTGCATGCATATACAAAGTTAGAAGATCCTGAAATGTCCAGTAAAAGAGATATGAACTCAGAAATAAACTTGATTGAAAATCAATCGAGTAGAAAATGTAGGTCAAAGCGACTTAATTTTTCCTGGATGGTAACCTACCACCAAAGGTGCATGCAGATGATCCTCCCATGTACAGTAACTTTGATAGGAACTCAGACATGAACTTGAATCAAAGTCAATCATACCAAAACATACAGCTCCAAACTGCATTCTGACTGCTACCACTAAAAGTGAAAGCACATATAAGGTTAGATGATCCTACCATATTAAGTAACTGAGATATGAACTAGGAAGTAAACTTGAATGCAAGTCATTCATACCAAAAATGTAGGTAAAGCTAACCAATTTCTCCTGTTCCATCAAATGTTCATGCATATCAAAGATTAGATGATCCTACCATGTCAGAAATTGCAGTCAGAGACCTAAATTTCCCTTGATACTGACCCCTTCCATTAAGGTAAGACCCCAGCATGTCAGTAACTGCGGAATAAAATCAGATGTATTGAATGTAACAACAGCAGTAGAATACCCAAGGAACAAAGGGGTGAAATTCACAAAAATCAAAGTCCAAAGACAGGGCAAAAACGAGAACAGAGAAAACACTGATGTTAGACACAAAAACAATGATGTTAGACAGATACAAAGCACAGAACCAGAAATTACAACATTCAGAACAAAGGCACTCACAGTGTGAACTCCAGTGAAACTGAGAGTGACATCAGGTGCTCCGGAAGGGTAAGAATGTCCTGCTTTGTAAACAGCACCATTCACACTGTGAGTGATTCAATCCGGGAAAATGTCAAAGTTGGTAGTCAAATCCGGGAAGACGTGAATCTAGCTGAAAATGTCCACTTTCATTTTGGATACTGACACGTCATATCTTACAATGGTGATGGCCACAGAATTTCTTGAGGGATGAAATTAACAAATGGTTGAAAAAATCCATGACTAAGCAGCTTTTGGGACAGTGTTTTTGCTCTGTTAAAAAAATCACTGCACAAACTAGCTTGACAGTAACGAATTAACTGTGAAATGTACACTCCATAGGCTGGAGAGGTAGGTATATTGCTGCTAAGAAAGGGAAAGTTCACAATGGGGAAATTAAAATCATCACCCTTGTCATATAGCTTAGATTTCAAACGTCCATCTTCGTCGCTATACAATAAAAGATCTAGGTACGAAACTGAAGTAGGTGTTTCAGTTGTTCCTTTAATTTCAAGCTCATTTGGATAGATCTGATGTAAATGATCCTTAAATTTAGGATTATTAAGAGAAAGTACATCGTCTATGTAGCGGAAGCTGAAATTAAAGGACTGGGCTAAATGTTTTTGTTTTCTTTGAATAAGCCCTTGTAAAAACTTGGCCTCGTACAAGTAAAAGAAAAGGTCAGCTAAAAGCGGCGTACAGTTTGTTCCCATAGGAATCCCTATTGTCTGTTGGAAAACACGACCTCCAAATTCGACAAAAATATTGTCGATCAAAAATTCTAACATTTTGATTACGTCAGTCTCAGTGTACTTCTTATTTGAATTTGTGTGGTTCTTAACAAAATATGTCTTGTTTTCCCTAAAACTAAATAGGTGTATCTGCGATCTCCATTTTTTTGTGCAGAAACATTGATGTATTAAATCTGCAATTACTGTTTTCAGTTTATTGTGTGGCAGGGTTGTATAAAGTGTAGAAAAGTCAAACGTTTGAATGCTATGGCAATGGGTAAGACTGATTGAGGAAAGCTGTTCAAGGAGATCTTTTGAATTTTTAAGAATCCACATTTGATTCACACCGCTTGTGGAGTAAGCTTTATTGCAGTAATTTTTGAGGCCATCTCTGACTACGGTCAACAAAGTAGTGAGGAGCTGTGAAAGAGGTTTAGTGGTGCATCTGGAAGACCCAGCAATGAATCTCTGTTTGTATGGATTCTTATGAAGTTTAGGTACCCAGTAGATGTAAGGGAGTTGATAGTTTTCATCATTAGCTTTTATGCCAAATGATGCTAACACTGAAGTGTGATTTTTTACGTCTCATCCCTCAATATTGTAGTAGGGGTATAAGTAGTGTTTCCAGATGAACTGTCGATGCCCATCTCCTTCACAAGACAGTTGAGATAGTGTTTCTTACACACAAACAGTATGTTGTTAGAAACTTTGTCTGCAGGGAAAATGACGTAATTTTCATGGAGGTTGGACAGAGTTCTTTTTACAAGGGGATCTTCAAATATACTGGGATTTCTGGATTTCATAGCTGATTTTAGGCGCCGGATGCAATTTACAATTAATGACTTTATGGACTTGATCCAGTCGGACAATGTCTCAACGTCCTCTGTAAGTCAATCATATGGAAAATGTAGGTCAAAGTGACTTATTCTGAATGGATGTTGACCTACTGGATACCATCAGAAGGTGCATGCGTGTGCAATGTCAGATGATCCTACCATGTACCAGAACTGAGATATGAACTAAGATTTAAAATTAAATGTCAGGCCATTAAGAGGAAAATTTAGGTTAAAGAGACCTAATTTTTTTGGAGGCTGTGACCAAAATGCATCTTTATGCAAAGTTTGATGACTCTCACTCTTCATAGTTTCAAAGATATATATTTAAATGCGTAGTTGGACATGGATGCTGGTTGTACTCTAATAGTCCCCCTCAATTTTGTTGCGGCTGGTAAACTAAAAACCAAGAAAAAAATTTGCCTATGCAGTTCCCTTGATGTACAAGTAAATACCAAAGTATTGTATAAAAATCTTGAAACAAAGTAGGATATTAGGAATTTTCTTTTATCATGTTGTAGATGAACATTTCTTACCCTTTCCACCATGTGCTGGTCTGATGTAGAGAAAAGCTTGACCATCAGGAATGGCTTGTTGGTGAGAATCAATATAATCCTGGAATTAAATAAACAAGGTAAATGAGACACAACATCCAAATCAGCAGAGAATCAAACCTTACATCTAAGTATCTTAAGGTAGATAGACAGTAATATTCATATCCATGAGATGTTGTTGTAAGTTGGCACAATTGAAGAACCAATCCTATTTACCTGAAATCTGTAATAAAAAGTATAGGTCACCATGCTGGCTTTTTCTAGAATAGAGAACAAAGTTTGCTCACTTTTAGCCATTTTTCACCTAAATTTACATGGAATGCATGGGGAAAATATGGAAAGGCAATTTTTAGCTCAATAGAAAAGAACTTTTTATCCATGAGAATTTGATGTATTTTTGGGAACAGATAGTTTATGATGTAATATATTGGTTACAATAGAAAAATGCATATGTCACCATGCTTTTAAAGGAGATATTTTACAGAGTTTCTGGATAAAAAATTATTTACATGAAAAGGGAGTTAATCCGCAACAAAGTAAGCAAAATATGACGTTTCACATCTGTCATTCAATATGATGTCACAGAGGAAAAGCCGTCAAATAGGGTCTGTAAGTCTCGTCAAGTGACACAGAGAAATCACGATAAAACAGAAGTTTGAAAACGTCTCCAGCCAAAATATGACATTGCACGATTATGACGTTCAAATTTTTTGCCTGAAACTTCATATATTTTTAGTTTAAAATGCAACTTCTGGGTACAGGTTATGTACCCGGAAGTTCCAAAATTGAACGAGACTTTCACACCCTATTACTGTTCCGCCCGAAAATCAAACTTACCCTGCATACGACTTTTCATTTTTCTAATACACGATTAAATTGCACAGCGCAACAGTGTCTATCTAACTTAAAATTTGCTACAGTAACCATCATTTTCATCAAAAAGTTGTTTTCAAGTTGGTCATCAATATGTTGTTATAATGACATCCTATAAAATTTCCCTGTCTTGTGTTAGTAACAATATAGCTCAGAGATACAGAATCTCTGGTGAAAAGCAATATAAAGAAATCTCAAACATCTGTAGGTACAATGTAAGTTTTCAATTTTTTTCTGACAAGTCAGAAAACAACTGAAATCTTACCCATGAGTGTCTAGAAGTTGCAATTTTGAATTTTCAATGGTGTTCAGCTACTTTTTTTCCCTCACTTTCATCACACAAAAATTTGATAGAAATCTAGGGATAAAGATAAAAATATATGACAAAAAAGAATTGATTATAAAGCTTATTATTGAAATTCAGAATCTTTTGAAAGAAATTTTCACAAAGTCTATCATGAAAAAATGTCTAAGAACAAGAGCTGTCTCTGAATGGCAGCCAGTTATACCCTGCTCATTGAACCCTGAATCAATATGGCAATGCTATTAAGTATGTGTGGACATAATACACGCTTAGACGCAGTAAAAGTGTGGACACAATGCAAGCATTGGCAGTGATTAATAAAGTTACCGTCATAGGATATAGACTTGAAAAGGCGAGAAAATATAAAAGTTATCATACTAAAGCTTCAGACCAAACATCAAATCATAACTACATACACAAGCTGTGAAATCCTTGATGAAAAATTTCAACATATAGCTATAATTACTTCCTGTTTGACGATAGCTTTGATTTTTAGATAAATTATGGACTCAAAAAGGGGAGACATGATATAACTCATTATACTAAAGCTTCAGACCAAATATCAAATCATTACTACATACACAAGCTGAGAAATCCTTGACGAAAAATTTCAATATATGGCTATAATGGGAAAAATCAAAGTTATCGTAAAACAGGAAGAACAGACAGACAGACGGACAGACGGACAGACAGATGGACAGACGGACGGACAGACAGACAAGGGTAAAACAGTATACCCCCACTCCTACGGAGGGGGGGGTATAATTAGTTAATAGAATTATAGTTATCAAGGAAGTTGGACTTCATTCTGTGGAAACCAAGATGGATTTCAATCAAATTAAATGTAAACAACATCAAGGGCAAGTCTGTTGTTTGTTTTGTAAAACATGTGATCACATTGTCTATGTAGTCTGTGTTTCTAAGATGCATAAAAAGCATGATTTGGTGGAAATCAAAGAAGGCTATGAAATGAAAGTAGAGGAACTTAAAAATGGATTTATAAAAGTACAGGAAGATGATGTAAATATGAATAGACAAAGAGACAAAATACAGTTAAAACAAGTGAAGACCCTAAAAGATGTCTTGCCCCTCCCTGCATGTCCTCTAAATTGATGTAAAATCTAAGTGAACTTATCAGAAAATTGAACATGCTCACTAGACTGTGAAATTAAGGTCACTGACAAAAGCCATATAGCAGACCCATATGTTTTTTTCAAAAACCAACCAACATACAAAATATCATTGACCTACCATTTATGCATCATGAGAAACCAGACATGCTCACTAGACCATGAAATTGAGCCCACATGCATGAGTCATATGGCAAACTGTCAAACACTGTCCAAGACCAACCAACATACAAAATATCATTGACCTACCACTAACAGATAATGAAAAACTAACATGTTCACTAGACCATGAAATTCACTAGACCAAGAAATTGAGGTAAAAAAGTAACCTGCAAGACTGACATGTACTACTCAAGACCAACCTACATACTTAATATAAGCGACCTACCATTTATAGTTAATGCGAAATGGACTTAATCAGGCAAACTTAACATGGCTACTAGACCATGAAAATGAGGTCAAGTTCAAAAGTCATCTGCCAGACTGACATGTACTACCCAAGACCAACCTACATACCAAATATCATCAACCTACCACTTCTAGTTATTGAGAAGTGGATTTAAGCAGAGAAACTTAACGTGGCCACTCAACTGTGAAATTGAGGTCAAGGACAAAAGTTACCTGCCAGACTGACATGTACTATCCAAGCCCAACTTACATACCAAATATCATCAACCTACCACTTCTAGTTATTAAGAAATGGACTTTAGCACAGAAACTTAACTTGGCTACTCAACCATGAAATTGAGGTCAAGAACAAAAGTTACCTGCCAGACTGACATGTACTACCCAAGACTAACCTACATACCAAATATTATCAACCTAACACTTGTATTTATTGAGAAATGGACTTAAGCAGAGAAACTTAATGTGGCCACTCAACCGTGAAATTGATGTCAAGGACAAAAGTTACCTACCAGACTGACATGTACTACCCAAGACCACCAAAATACCAAATATTATCTACCTACCACTCCTACTTATTAAGAAATGGACTTAAGCAGAGAAACGTAACGTGCTCACTGGACCGTGCAATCGAGGTCAATGTCACATGATTTTATGGCCGTCAGGTAGCACTTGATTAGTTCTACCACTGGACCTAATATGATGTTCCTACATCAAGAGGTTTTCAAAATATCCTGTATTTAGTAAAAGTTAACGCCCTCGCCGTCGTCATTCTTTGCACGCCTATGTCTCACTTTCTGCGACTTTCATCGAGGGCAAGACAAAAACTGTTGAAAACACAAAATTGAAGTAAACAAACAAATATTGAGCAAGAAAGTTGCCTTAAAACAATCAGTTGAAAAGAAAACTAAGGAACTAATTATGGAAGCAGACAAACATTGGCAACTGATTCTAGACACAATTGAGCAAGACCTTAATGTACTAGACAAAAATCAGAAACAAATAGAGGAAAAATCAAATAAAACAAATGATCTTATTTATAGTACAGATATTCCTATGTTCTTTGAAGAAGTAGAAAATGTGGAAAAATCAATCAAAGAAGTAATTCCACCATTGGATATTAAATGTAATACAATTCCAGTCTTTGTACCAGGGGACATAACTCTTACTACTGTAGGCGCCTTAAAACAAGGACAAGCTATTATCCAAAGTCCACCAAAGTGGGAATTGAGTTTAAAACAAGAATATTTAACAAATCTTTCAGGGGAACATTTCATGGTTTCTAACACTGGAAATTCCTTTTGGATTTGTTCTAATTTGAGTCCTGGAATACTACAGAAAGTTGAAGTAGTTAGTAACACTTTACAGGTAATTTCTAGTTATAACATCCAGGTGTTTGGTATGACAGTAACACTGTCTCATGGTCTACTGCTGACCATTGGAGATACAGTACTGAAACAGATTAACGAGAATACAGGGGAACTTACGGATACTGTGTACAACGTGACACCAATCAGAATAACAACTACATATTCTAATAGCACCAATCAAATACATGTAATTGTAGGTGCTATTGGTTCTAACATTGCAAGAGTGATTGTAATAAACGAAAGAGGGCAGCAACAAATGGTGTATGAATTTGATAAGAACAATAAACCAATTTTTAATTATCCTGTAGGAATTACGTGTACCAGTGATAGGATTATATTTGTATCAGATTTCCATTCCCGTAATAAACAAGGCCATGTGACTGTGATAGATAATTCTGGAAATGTACTTAATACATATACAGGACATCCAAACATCAACAAGATAGGTTATCCATTTAGACCAAGAGGAATTGGAAGTACAAATACTGACAAAGTAATTGTGACAAACATGGACAACTTTTTCCTCCATATCTTAGACAATACAGGATATTTACTATCATACTGTGACACTGGTGAAAAAGGAATATCTTATCCATGTTCTGTCCACTTCAACAAAGACCAAATATACATTGGTTGTACCAGGGTGAAAACTAGTTCAGAAATAGCAGGAAAAATATACAAAGTTAACATTACAGGAATCTGAGAAATAAAATATATGAAGTGTACATATCAGTTTTGAGTAATTTCTGTTACAAATTAACAAATAAACAAATAGTACAACTTGCAATCAGGGGCTAGGTTGCACCTCAAGGTTTTTATTTAATAGGGTCTGTAAGCCTTGAATTGTTCAATATTGAAACATCCAGGTACAAAAACTGTACCCAGAAGATGCATTTTGTACAAAAATATAGGATGTTTCAAACAAAAAAATAAATCGTCATAATCGTCAAATGTCATATTTTGGAGGGAAACATTTTCGAATTGCAATTTTCTTGTGAATTCTCAGTGTGACATGACAAGACTTATACACACTATATCTTGTGAAAGTTGAGATTCAACTTAAAGAAAAAAAATACAACATTTTGAACCCATGACATCACAATAGATCAGGTTCTGTCAAATATTTTGAACAATATATGGGTACATGTTAAATATACATAACTAGATATCTACATACAAAGTCATATATCCCAGCACTGCATATCTATACATAATGTCAGATATCCCATATACATAATGGGTACATATAAAATATACATCACTAGATTATAACTCCATACAATCCCAGCACTACACATCAATACATAATGTCTGACGTTTCAACAATACTCTCCCGATTTCGTCAGGAGGCTCCCAATATTTTGTCAAAAATTCATGTATCTCCCGCTAGCTATCTGTCTCCTGAGCGGGAGATGAGAATCTCAATATTTCTGAAAAATTGCCAAAAAAGGAAGTATGATGCTCATAATCTTTCTCACTTTTATCTAGTTGCCCAAAATCATGAAAATGATAGTTTTATTACACAGGTCTGTTACACTGGATAATTAATTTTTTGAACATTGAATTTCTTTTCCATTATATTTTCACAATTAAACTTCTCTTTGAATGCATGAAAAAAATATCTATTTTTACCAGAACACATGTTTTGATGTTTGAGTTGTTTCCCTTTAAAACCTGTGTTTTGATGTTTATGATTTTATTCTAAAGCATTTTATATGATTATGATCCTTTTGTATTTATCAATTTACATCAAAAACAAATTTAAACTTAAATCTAAATGCATGAAAATGTTTTAAGGCAAAATATGCTTGCTATATGCAGAATAATTTATTTTTATTTACAAATTCAAGGTTATTTATTTCATCATATATATTAATTTTATTTTCTGATAACTTAAGCAAATGTTATAAAGTTCTACATCCTGAACAAATACCAGCTCCGGGGACAATTCCCATCGGGGACTAAGGTGAAGTTTATTCAGCAGAAAGCTAAAACAGAAATTACATTACAAGTACATAAAAATATTAATGTAAATGTGCTTGAGCACAGTACCTTTTTTGAGTATATACATACATTTAAGTATCATTTAAACTAAATTCTGTTAAAATAGGCCTTAATGTATGTCACGAAAGCCTCTTACTGCAAATCCCCCTACATGAGAAAAATTTTGGTAGGGAGATAAATTTCATATATCAATCAACCCTACATATCTATATACAATGTCTGAGATCTCCCTTCACCAAATTTCAACAACAATATCTCCTGCAGGGATATCTATATTTGCAAACCAAAGATATCCCTGCACATGATATTTATATTTGCAAACCCAAGATATCCCTGCACCCAATATCTATATTTGAAAATCCAAGATATCCCTGCAGTTGATATCTATATTTGTAAATCCAAGATATCCCTGCACTTGATATCTATATTTGCAACTCCAAGATATCCCTGCACTTGATATCTATATTTGCAACTCCAAGATATCCCTGCACTACATATCTACAAAGTCAGATACACTCCTTCACTTAGTAGATTCAATGTCAGAAATATCCCTTGCAATAAATATCCAAAATACCCAATGCAATAGATATCCATATACAAAGTAAAAGATGTCCCTTGCACTCTTTATCTACAATGTCAGTGATATCCCTTGCACTCTTTATCTACAATGTCAGTGATATCCCTTGCACTCTTTATCTACAATGTCAGGGATATCCCTTGCACTCTTTATCTACAATGTCAGGGATATCCCTGGAAATGAATCCATATTGTATCATAACTAAAATTGACTATCTGGTTTGCATCAAACCTAGAAAAGACTGGAAGCTTACATAGTAACATACATGGAAAAGTCTCTAATAATTATCTGGTATGGAATAAAATGTAAGGAACTGTTTGGTATCTGACCTTTAAATAGGGATAATAATCTGGAAATGACTCTGGTTTGTATAATACTTGGAGATGACTCTCTGTATGGTAACTAAACTAGAAATTTCTCCGGGCCTTGACATGGCTCTGGTTTATACCTTATCTTGAAATAACTGGTTTATATTCTATCTAGATATGACACTGGTTTAAACCTTACCTGTAAATAACTCTCTGGTTTACTATCAGCATAGTTTGGTATGTAAGAAAACTGTAGTAAGTTTTGTTTTAGATAGTAGATTACAACCAATAGCTGCATGGTGGCTGATACTGGGATTGTGGAACCTTACCTGGAAATGACTCTCTGGTATACTATCAGCATAGTTTGGTATGTAAGAAAACTGTAGTAAGTTTTGTTTTAGATAGTAGATTACAGCCAATAGCTGCATGGTGGCTGATACTGGGATTGTTGTACCTTACCTGGAAATGACCCTCTGGTTTACTATCAGCATAGTTTGGTATGTAAGAAAACTGTAGTAAGTTTTGTTTTAGATAGCAGATTACAGCCAATAGCTGCATAGTGGCTGATACTGGGATTGTTGTACCTTACCTGGAAATGACTTTCTGGTTTACTATCAGCATAGTTTGGTATGTAAGAAAACTGTAGTAAGTTTTGTTTTAGATAGTAGATGACTGCCATCAGCTGCATGGTGGCTGATACAGGAATTGTTAATTGTATCTGCATGGTACCCTTGCTGTCATCTGTCTTTGGCATGACTTCAGATGGTTTCTGTATAAACTGTAAACATACAACAGAACATAATCTTATTGTCATTGCCAATAAACTGAATACTGCATATAATCATGTTGTAACAGTTTCCCCAAAGTATTTATTTACACTACTGACACCAAAGCAAAATACATCATTGCTTCTTTTCCCTCAAATTTAACGAGATTACATTATTTGATAAATGAAATGTTCTTCAACAACAAAAACCTATGGTTCTATCCCCCATTTACACATAAATATATATTTAACGAATTAAAGTCAAAGCCAGGAAAGTAAAATATGACAAAATATGTGTGGTCACAAAATATAATGCTGGTTAAAACCAGTGTGGATATTTTTAAAGGAGTAAACTTCAGTTTTCAGAAGGATTCAATATCATTATGTTTTATCCAATCAAACAGGGTTAAATATTTTTTTAACATGGATCATAAATTCTTGGTCATATGTCGCATTAAAATGCATAAAATAGGCCTTGTTCAAAATTTTATCAACTTCAAATTATACAGTAGAACTTTGATGCTAAAACAAGTAGAACATGCTAAAACAAACATGGGACGATGAAAACAGCTCGAGCTAAATGGATGTTTGAGATACCAAGGTTAAACTATGTTTAAACTTGTACACAGGGAACATAAAATGTGTTGGAGACAACCATGGTGTTTGAGCTATTACAGTTCGAGCCGTCAAAGTTCTACTGTATTTTCATATATTTCAATGCATATTAACAACTAGCAGAAAATTAATTAAGGGAGTACAAGTGTCAGAAATTTTGTAATTAGAATTAAATTTCTGACCTTTTGTTTTGAAGAGCACTACTAATGGAACAACTTGAGCAAAAAATTTTGAAAATCCATGGAGGAATTTTTGAAATATAAGACGACAAAATTTTGGCGGGAGACAGCATGATCTCTCTAGAGTTTTCCTTCAATTTGCATAAGATGTTTATAGGCCTTTAAATATATGAAATTATA
>MJUU01013443.1:5538-16378 GCA_002080025.1 Modiolus philippinarum | reverse complement strand
GAAAATTACCAGGCAACTATTTCAGAGTTTATTTCTGACATCAATGACGTCTCCAATGAACTTCATGTGTCAAGAACATGATGAAATCAATTTTTGTTGTTTTAAATGTGACAAAATAATCAAGCATCATTGAAAACACAAGATTTAGAAATCTCAGACACCCTTGACCAAAGTTTCAATAGTTCTCCGACTTGGCAAGCCTTGTCAGAGAAATATTGAAATATTACCCTTTGGTATCTGAGATTTCTCAATCTTGCTCTTTCACTGATATTAGATTTTTCTAGTCTGTTGGTTGCATTGCTTCAATATGTATATTGAAACATCAGCAAAAGGGTCTGTAAGTCAAGTCTGGTTATGTGACAACACAAATTTATGCTAAAATTGTGAAGAATTGGATTGTACACAAAAATCAAGTTGCTATGACTACTAGATCAGACTTTACTAGCTACTATAAAAACTTTAACATGATTACTCATTAATTAGGGAGTAGACAGCAATCTCCGAAACAGAGGTGCATAGCTCTTCCTACGTCAGATTATCACCTCTGCCACACCTTGTCCTCCATATTGGATTTACCACGCCCTTTTCACAGTGACGTCGTATACATCCTGATGTATTTCACACTGTGACGTCATGAAAATCGGCCATTTTGAGAGGAATCTCTCCTTCCGGTGTGGCAGAGGTGATATCTGACGTAGGAAGAGCTATGCACCTCTGTTTCGGAGATTGAGTAGACAGGTCCATCTTCTGAGTGTGAAATAAGGATGTACTCGTTTAGATGTAGCTACATGTTAAATATCAAGATGTACAGACTTATGGTTCAGGCTGTACAATCTGCTTGTAGAAAAACTAAATGTAATCGACCGTGCATAGGGGTTAGGGACGTAAACTAACTCCATTTCTTAAGTTGCATCGATACTGATGCAACTGAATGTCAAATATTATGGATCTACAACTATTTTAAGGTAGTTGACACTAATACAAGGCACATTTGATTGGTGCATTTGCGAAACACAAGTCGGATGCGGAATTGACTGGATTTTCAAGCCAGAATATTCCTTATTTGGTCTTTTCATTGTGACGTCATAATAGATGGACATACACTTTCCTGAGAATTAACTCCTTTTTACCTTTGAAATGTCAAAGAATTAAAAAAATCTATCTGTTTATTTCATATGAAAGCTAAACAACGTGCTAAACAATAAGCATGTTCTCAGAGTTCCCTATATATTCTTTGTAAATATTACTGAAAAATACTATATTTGGCCTGATTTTCAAAGCCTGATTACAGAAAAAGATGATGGGTGACATATCTTTTTTATTTTATTTTTTGAACAAATGGGCTAATGACAAAAAAATATCTTAAAATAAAAAAATTCTGCCTGATATTTTTATTAGGCTCAAACTACCTTAAGTATAACAATTCCTATTGATTTTTGCTGTGTTATTCTAATGCTATATGAAACAAAATCCGTATGTCAACCTTTCGATTACTGTTTTTGGCAGGACACATTCCTGATGATTTAATTTTACCATTTTTCTTCTCTTCTCATGAATAAAAGTAAAGTTTTAAAAGTAAATATAAAAACAAAAGCTTTGACCAATTCACAGACAAAAGCAGAATATCGTTTCTTTTGTTTAATTTGACATGAACTATATACATGTACAAATGTGTTATTTTCAATGAAAACTTGATTTTCTTTATTGATACAAGTGGCATGAAAATACAGAGCAAATGTATATGCAACATAATTCTAGTCTATATTGGATTAATTACAGGCATATTATAGAACAAAATTTAGAGAATGGTGCAATTCAGAATAATCTCAAATTCACTGAATAGTTTGTTTAATACCATTGATGAAACTTTCTCAATAGGGTCTGTAAGTCTCGTCATGTGACACCAAGAAATCACGATAAAATTCAAATTTCAAAACGTTTCGCACCCAAATATGACGTTATGGGATTATGACGTCCACATTTTTTGCTTGAAACGTCATATTTTTCTGTTAATAACACAATTTCCGGGTATAAGTTATGTTCATGGAAGTCCCAAAATTGAACGAGACTTACAGACCCTATGATGCCAACTTCTATTATCCCACAACATGTTTAAAATTTTAGTGTCTAACACTTTCTATTCTAATCTTAACATCTTATATTCTATGGAATTTTACTGTCAAACTTATGGACTGACAAAACATTAAATATATTCTCCTAGTGAAACAATTGTCTAAATTACTTTTTACATACCATCCAAATCTGGCATATGACCCATTGACCATGATTTTTCCCGTAGAAATATTATTTTTTAAGTCCTCTTCCCTTCCTGTGTTGGACTGACTTATTACTTTCTCTTTACTTTTGTGGATCCTGTCCTGGAAGACAATAATAATTAAACTTATTTACACAAATAAATGAGTTCAACTTACAATAAATAAAAAAAACATTAAAGGCCTTTACCCTGAATGTGAAAAGGTCTGTACACAGTTGATATTGAATTTAGATACTGATAGAACAAATGCAATTTATTAACCTGTTTTTGTGATAAAAGACAAATTCAAATTGTCTCATGAAATGTCTGATTTCAACATATAGATCTTGGACAAAAGTATTTGCACTCTAAGATTTTTTGCTATATATTTCAAGTAAAACTACATTTTTTTCAAAAATTTATTGTGAAGCCAGATCTTAACCGATTTTAATGAAATTTTCCCCATTTAACTTAGCATGTTGTGCAGTTGAATTCTTTATTTGGACATAATATTCTGACTTGTATTTTTAAAGAATAAATTATTTAAACACAATACTAAAAATTTGATTTATGTAGGTAAAACTGTGACATCATAATTTGACTTTCTGTTTAAATTGGTGATTCTTGGAAACAATTGTCAAGAAATTAATACTGAAATAAACAATTAAACTACATAACATTCTGAGGTTATTGGTAAAAATTTCATTAAAAATCAGACCAGAATTGACTTCACAATGATTTGTTGAAAAAATGTCAATTTATAAGAAATATATAGGGAAATAAACTGTGGACACAGGATATGTCTCACCTGTCCCTTGCATTGCTTAAATTTGCATATTGATTTATTGCAGCAGCCATAAAAATAAAATAAAATTCTTCATCTGTGTTAACAATTTCCTAAAAAGAATGACGTGATCACTCATGCATGACTGAGAGGCAGGGCTGCAATCTGGCCATGAAATAGGTATGTTCTCCTCAAGATGCAATTGCATGTCAAATATCAAGTGGCCAGGACTACTGGTACATGTATAAGCTTTGCAAACTGCTTGCTAAAAACTTTAAGTGATCGTTCATGCGTGACTAAGGGGCCAGGGCCACCATCTGGGTGTGGAATCGGTATGAACTCCCCAAGACACAACTGTATGTCAAATATCAAGTGCCTAGGACTACTGGTATAGGCTGTACAAACTGCTTGCTAAAAACTTGAAGTGATTGTTCATGCGTGACTAAGGGGCAAGGGCCACCATCTGGGCATGGAATCAGTATGTACTCCCCAAGACACAACTGCATGTCAAATATCAAGTGCCTAAAACTACTGGTATAGGCTGTACAAACTGCTTGCTAAAAACTTAAAGTGTTCGTTCATGCCTGACTAAGGGGCCGGGGCTACCATCTTGGCATGGAAACTGTATGTACTCCCCAAGACGCAACTGCATGTCAAATATCAAGTGCCTACTGGTATAGGCTGTACAAACTGCTTGCTAAAATCTTTAAGTGAGCGTTCATGTGTGACTAAGGGACCAGGGCCATAAACTAAGTAGGGATTTGAGTTGTACCCATAAGGATGAAACTGTACATCAAATACTATGGACCTACAACTAACATAAGCTTGTTAATTCACAATAGTTTGCAATTGTTGACGCTACTGCTGCTGCCGCCGAAAACAATATCCCTAAGTCTCACTTCCGCTACTTTTCGTCGCAGGCGAGACAAAAATGTAGAGTGGGAATACCTTTGTCCAAGATCTGTACAACTCTTTACATGGTTGAAATTCAGTTGTGTTCAATAAGGGGATGTCTCCAACCCTTTTTTTAAAGTTCACACATAGTTCGACCTAGATAACTTGTAAATCCCTCTAACTCAAAATGTTTTCATTAGTCCCTTGAGTGCTCGAGCCATTGAAGTTTGACTGTAGTGAAAATAGTACAAATAAAAATCGTACCTTTAAACTTTCTCCAGGTTGAATGATAATTCCCCTTGAAGTCCTTTTTATATCTATGTCCTTAACAGAAAGACCTTGTCTATTGTAGTCAACATAATATCCATTCTTCAGTTTGTTGTTCACTGCAGAGTTCAAAGGTCGTGAACTGTTACATGTGACAAACACTGGATTGTATGGTAAATGGCAAGCACTGTAATAATAAATATAGAGAACACTAAAATTTCTTCACTAAAACAGTTGTACATGTATTTTCTGTTTTCAGTAGATATAAAAGATAACTGTCATAACTTGCTAGCAGATCATGCCTACCCTTCTGGAGCACCTGATGATACCTCAGTTTTTATAGAGGTTCACACTGCTAGTGCTTTTTTATGTGTGGCATTCTTATTCATTTTTGTATAGGGCTATTCCAGTAAAAATTCCCACTAGGGGTTGGAACGCCACTTATTTTTATACTCCCCACCAAGAGAAAAAATGGTGTTCCATCCCCTGGTGGGAACTTTAAATGGAATAGCCCTTATGTTTTGTCATTGTCATGCTGTCTCAATTCATGTTGGATGTGAATTGCAGTAATTTTGGATTTATGATTTTAGAATTTCCCCTATTCCTCGTTCTTGCTTCAGTATGTGTTTGCTGATGTATTGCTAACGTAGATGTACTTGTTCATGTAAGTTGCTTATAATTGGCGTCAGAACTTAGATGTATTCACCTATCACTCAGTGAGGAGAATTTCACCTAAAAACTTGACAGATTGTATTTACAACAAGTGTGGACCCTAATTGATGTCTCGCCCGTCCCTGCTCGGTCACTAAATTGATGTGAAAACTCAAACTGACTTACATCAGAAAAACTTAACATGTTCACTAGACTATGAAGGGTAACTGACAAAAGAAATAGACACTGAAAACCAAACATGTTCACTAGTCCGTGGAAATAAGGTCAAGAGCAAAAGCAAAATAGCAGGCTGTCATGTTCCAACTAAGACCAACACAAATACCAATTTTTGTTGACCTACCACTTTCAGGTAATGGGAAACTCAACATGATCACTGAACCGTGAAATTGAGGTCACAGACATAAGTCATTCTGCAGACTGTCATGTACTACCCAAGACAGACCAACATTCCAAATATCATTGACCTACAACTAATAGATGCTGGGAAACTTAACATGCTAACTGGACAGTGAAATTGAAAACCATGCAACAGAACATGATGTACATCTTGAGACCAAAACACATACAAAATATCATTGATGTACCATAAATAATTACTGAGAAACTGATCAAATCAGAAACCAGAGGCTCCCAGGAGCCTGTATTGCTCACCTGGCTTTCAGTTGCCTTAATCAAGGAAACATTGTAAGTTATACAGTTGATCTTTCTCAAACTTTTGTAGCTCGAACACCTCCAATATCTTGAACTGGTTTTAAAGTCTGATCATGTTTTACCATATTTCTTTGTTGGGTTTTTTTTTTTACAAAAAACGTTCTTACTAAGGACCACTTTCGACACCAGTTTTGAAGTCCAGACGTCATTTTGTAAATGGCAGTCAACAAACAATTTTCAAAATCGGTTTTGAAGTCCCAACATCAATATCTATTTGGAAATCAAATTTCATTGAAATCGGACAATGTTGAATTTTCCCACCTTTTTAGGCGGCCATTTTAAAAATGGCGGTCAACGAACAATTTTTAACATCAGTTTTGAAGATATGACATCAAGACCTATTTGGAAACGAAATGTCATTGAAATCGGACAATGTTGAATTTTCCCGCCTTTTTGGCGGCCATTTTGAAAATTGCGGTCAACGAACAATTTTGAACACCGGTTTTGAAGTGTCAACATCAGTATCTATTTGGAAACCAAATTTCATTGAAATCGGACAATGTTGAATTTTCCCGCCTTTTTTGGGGGCAGCCATTTTGAAAATGGCGGTCAAGGAACAATTTTCAACATCAGTTTTGAAGTCCCACAGCATGGCAAACATTTCATCAGTTTACACTTGACCTTCATCTTCTTTAGTTTTAGAAATAAAAGATGAAAAATACGAAAATTTAAAAAAATTCGGTGAAAAAAGGGCAATAACTCCTACAAGGGTTTATGGATTTTCCTCAAAATTTCAAGGTGGGTAGACCTTGATATGCTGAACATTTTTGCAATTTACACTTGACCTCTATCTGTTACACTTTTTGAAATAAAAAATAAAACATAGAAAGCAGCCACAGCCTGCTAAGCTCACCTCGTTGCACAGCATTGTCACATGTTGCACATGTCAATAACCAGGAATGGCCTATAATCATTCAGTCATGCGTAAAATGTAGGTCAGAGACAGCATCCGAAGCATGCATTGTTGTTGTCATCCCGAAATGCATCATACATACCAATATGGTTGATATGGGCCATGTCAGTAAGCGGGAATGGACTTATACCATTCTACCTAACCAAGTCGCTCATGCGTAAAATGTAGGTCAGAGACAGCATCCGAAGCATGCATTGTTGTTGTCATCCCAAAATGGCTGATGTGGGCCATGTCAGTAAGCGGGAATGGACTTATACCATTCTACCTAACCAAGTCACTAATGCGTAAAAGGTCAGAGACAGCATGGGAAGCATGCATTCCAGTCATCTTCCCAAAATGCATCATACATACCAATATGGTTGATGTGGGCCATGTCAGTAAGCGGGAATGAACTTATACCATTCTACCTAACCAAATCACTCATGAGTAAAATGTAGGTCATAGACAGCATCCGAAGTATGCATTGTTGTTGTCATCCCAAAATGCATCATACATACCAATATGGTTGATGTGGGCCATGTCAGTAAGCCAGAATGGACTTTAACCATTCTACCTAACCAAGTTGCTCATGCATAAAATGTAGGTCAGAGACAGCATCGGAAGCATGCACTGTTGTTGTCATCCCAAAACGCATCATACATACCAGTATGGTTGATGTGGGCCATGTCAGTAAGCGGGAATGGACTTAAACCATTCTACCTAATCAAGTTGCTCATGCGTAAAATGTAGGTCAGAGACAGCATCGGAAGCATGCACTGTTGTTGTCATCCCAAAACGCATCATACATACCAATATGGTTGATGTGCGCCATGTCAGTAAGCGGGAATGGACTTCAACCATTCTACCTAACCAAGTCGCTCATGCATAAAATGTAGGTCAGAGACAGCATCGGAAGCATGCATTCCAGTCTTCACCCCAAAATGCATCATACATACTAATATAGTTGATGTGGGCCATGTCAGTAAGCGGGAATTGACTTTAACCATTCTACCTAACAAAGTCGCTCATGCGTAAAATGTAGGTCGGAGACACCATCGGAGGCAAGCGTTGTTGTTATCATCCAAAAATGCATCATACATACCAGTATGGTTGATATGGGCCATGTCAGTAAGCGGGAATGGACTTATACCATTCTACCTAACCAAGTCGCTCATGCGTTAAATGTAGGTCAGAGACAGCATCTGAAGCATGCATTGTTGCTGTCATCCCGAAATGCATCATACATACCAGTATGGTTGATGTGGGCCATGTCAGTAAGCGGGAATGGACTTATACCATTCTACCTAACCAAGTCACTAATGCGTAAAATGTAGGTCAGAGACAGCATCGGAAGCATGCATTCCAGTCGTCTTCCCAAAATGCATCATACATAACAATATGGTTGATGTGGGCCATGTCAGTAAGCGGGAATGGACTTATACCATTCTACCTAACCAAGTCGCTCATGCATAAAATGTAGGTCAGAGACAGCATCGGAAGTATGCATTGTTGTTGTCATCCCAAAATGCATCATACATACCAATATGGTTGATGTGGGCCATGTCAGTAAGCCGGAATGGACTTTAACCATTCTACCTAACCAAGTCGCTCATGCATAAAATGTAGGTCAGAGACAGCATAGGAAGCATGCACTGTTGTTGTCATCCCAAAACGCATCATACATACCAGTATGGATGATGTGCGCCATGTCAGTAAGCGGGAATGGACTTATACAATTCTACCTAACCAAGTCGCTCATGCGTAAAATGTAGGTCAGAGACAGCATCTGAAGTATGCATTGTTGTTGTCATCCCAAAATGCATCATACATACCAATATGGTTGATGTGGGCCATGTCAGTAAGCCGGAATGGACTTATACAATTCTACCTAACCAAGTCGCTCATGCGTAAAATGTAGGTCAGAGTCAGCATCCAAAGCATGCATTCCAGTCGTCTTCCCAAAATGCATCATACATACTTATATGGTTGATGTGGAGCATGTCAGTAGGCAGGAATGGACCTTTACCATTCTTCCTAACTGGACACTGAAGCGGACACGGACGCGGACGCCGACGCTAGGGGTATCACATAAGCCCCCCTCACTTCGTGAGGTGAGCTAAAAATGCAAAAATTTTGAAAATTTAACGGAAAAAGGACTATAACTCCGAGATGGGTTTTCAGATTTTCTTCAAAATTGCAGGGCAGGTAGATCTTGCCATGCTGATCATTTTTACTACTGTCAGATTTTTGATATCGGTAACGGTTTTCGAGTTATTGGCCAAAAACTACAATTTACCCCTATGTTCTATTTTTAGCAACGGCGGCCATGTTGTTTGACCTACCGCCTAATCAAACACAATTTTGAGAAGCCATACTCTGGTGATGATTCAGGCCAAGTTTGGTTACATTTGGCCCAGTGGTTTCAGAGGAGAAGATTTTTGAAATTGTTGACAGACGGACGACGGATGCATAGTGATGGCAAAAGCTCACATGGCCTTTTAGGCCAGGTGAGCTAAAAAAATTACATGATCACTATAGACCATGAAATTAGAAGGCCATGGACAAAAACCATATAACAGAGTGTCGTGTACTATCCAAGATGAACCTATATACCATATATCATTGCCCTACCACTAATAGTTACTGAGAAACCATTATTAAACTAATGACAATAAGAGAAAAGCTGTCAAGGTAACAGCAAACCGGGTTTTCTTTCACATGGATAGTTTATCTTACTCATGGGTTGACCCTGAATATTTGAAATGTAATAATTTTTATTCATTTTCAATGTCAAATCTTCCACCAAAGAGGCATATTTCTGAAATTTCAGCAACTTGGACTTTTATCAAAAAAGAAAATAAAAGTACTGTCCACACCTTTGATATAGACACAAATATGATCTGCCAAATAAAAACTTCCTGTCAATAACACCGTAGGAGATTTGTTCTGGACAAATAGGGTACAATATTGGTAAATATTTGACCTAAAAATGACTAAGTTCCAAAACTGGTAATTTTGGCATTAATTATCAAAAATATAAAAAAAGTACCATATGCACACCTTTGATATAATAACTGATTTGCAAAATAAAAACTTTCTGGCTTGAAAACTGTAGAAGATTTGCTCTGGACAAATGGGATACCCTAATGTTAACAAGTGTGGACCCAAATTGATGTCTGGCCCGTCCCTGCTTGATCACAAAATTGATGTGATAACTGAAAGTGCCTAAATCAGAAAACTAAACATGTTCACTAGACTGTGAAATTAGATTAACTGACAAAAGCAATATAGCAGACTGTCACATATCACCCAAAACCAAAATTCCAAATATAAATGACCTACCACTGATAGATACTGAAAAACCAAACATGTTCACTAGACCATGAAAATGAGGTCAAGGACTAAAGCCAAATAGCAGGCTGTCATCTTCGATCTCAGACAAACCCACATGCCAAATATTATTGAACTTACATTAATAGATACTAGGAAACTTAACATGATCACTGGACCATGAAATTGAGGTCACAGACAAAAACCATATAGCAGACTGTCATGTACTATGCAATACCAACATATAAACCAAATATCATTGACCTACCACTTATAGTTACTGAGAAAATGACCTTTATCACAAAAACTTAACATGCTCACTAGACCGTGAAATTAAGGTCAAGGACAAAAGCCATATGACAGACTGTCATGAACTACCTAAGACCAACCTACATACCATATATCATTGACCTACCATTTATAGTTTTTGAGAAACTAAACTTAAAACAAAAAACTTAACATGTTCATTGGACCATGAAATTTAGGTCACAGACAAAAGCCATATAGCAGACTCCCATGTACTACTAACAAGAGGCTCTCAAGAGCCTGTATCGCTCACCTGGACCATGGCTGACATAAATAAAAGGCATTTCCAATAGGAAAAACGAAAAATAAAATTTAGCAGAATACCTTTTTTCTAAAATTACAGTATTCTTGTTTGGTTTCCATAGCAACCGAGAGATCCACCTTCCATTTCAACCCATAACAGAACACCATTCAAAAAAAATTTGGGCAGGGGTTCCCCTTATAATTAAAGTAATACATAGTGCTGAAATTAAAACATGCAGACCACTTTTCAAATAAAAATTCAAAAATTTGGGCAGAGGTTCCCCTTAAAATCAATAGGGCCAATGTAAAAACTATGTTCCAGATGGTGGCCATCTTGGATGAGGTACGGACCTACCAGATACATTTTTTGGATGGGACCACCTAAGGACCATTGTGACTTAGATTGGTTCTAATTGGACTAGTAGTTTCTGAGAAGAAGATCTTTGAATGTATATTCCATAGGGTCCAATGTTAAAACTATGTTCCC